>OX371226.1:17429025-17474357 GCA_947310385.1 Nephrotoma appendiculata | reverse complement strand
AAAAATAAACTTGTATACAAAAATGTAAATAAATAATAAATTTTGTATGTATTGTATATTAGAAATGTCTTCAAAAATGAGTCGGAATATTTTTAAGATTCTAAAAGAAAAATTGAAGACTTAGAAAAAAATATGAATAAAATATATTTAAAGAAATGCCCATCAAAAAGAGCTTTAGCACAATATTTCACATCGTTTGATTTTTCTTTAATATTTTGTTTGTAAATAAAACTAAACAAAAAAGGCAAATAATAAGAAAGAATATAGTGATTTCTAATTTTATTAGTTTTGGTTGCCATTTCTTTTTCTTTTTTTATTTTAATTTTTTTTTTTTTCAAAGATAGATTTCTGTTTGCAATACCTCCCGAATCCGCGGGCGATCGGTCTTTTTTGCGTTTCTTTTTTTTAGAACCGTAACCATAGTTGTCGCGTGCGCTCCACCCCGGGTATAATTCCATATGCGCTTGTCGTTCTTGTCTTGCTTTTTCATAGTATTTACTCTGTTCTTCACGGCTGAGTGAATGCCACTATAAAATTTTTAGTAGTTTTATGTATTTTTTAAGTATAATTTTTAACATAAAATTTCTATTTTTTTTAATTTTATTAAAAACTGCGTATCGTAGATCGGATCACATAAAATGGTCGATTAAATAAAAAGACCCTTTTTTATTGTGGAAACATGCTGAGAATAATCTCAGATAATACTGGCAACTTTAATATTTGTGTATTATATAATATGGCATTAGAGGTCAGTTTGTAATTCCAAATATGTACTGATATTTGTTTTAAAGTTAAACAAGATGAAAATATAGTATTTCGTTAAAATTCGGAAGAATTTTACAAACTTTAAAGGGGATGAAACAAATATTATACCAAATCAAATTGCTTACAGTAAATAAATAAAAAATCGTTTTAGATACAGAAAAGTGCATCGACCAACTCAGGCCTTACTCTTGTTACATCTTATTTTATTTGGCAATATAATAGTAAAAAATTAAATTATACTTCATACTTGAGCAAAGGTAATAAAAATCTTATTTTGAAAAACGAAATTTCCTCGACCATTTTATGTGGGTATCACAAAACAAAACAGTGCATATATTTAAAAAATAACAAAAATACATTTAGTCTCTCGTTTTTCTTTTTGTCTCTAAAACTGGATGAAAATATGTATATGAAACAAATAATATAAAAAAACATAAACAAAAATATAAAATTTTCATTTAATTTCTGATATTATACTTAAGATATACAATATTTAAAAAAAAGAATTGTTTCATCAAATGAAAAAAAAATTATCTTACCCGCCTTCCTAATATTTGATTTATTGCCGCTGATTCTTTTAATGTACACTCTGCGACCACTTTCGCTCGCATCTCTTTCATATACAACATAAACGCATTCAGTGGTTTCTTTATGTGAGGCTTCTTTTTCTCATTTGATTCTTTGCTCTCGGCTTGTATGACACCG
Source organism: Nephrotoma appendiculata (assembly GCA_947310385.1). NCBI lineage: Eukaryota > Metazoa > Arthropoda > Insecta > Diptera > Tipulidae > Nephrotoma > Nephrotoma appendiculata. The sequence goes on along the minus strand of OX371226.1, from coordinate 17,472,887 downwards.
GGCGAAACTTTCTGGTCATGCGACGTTCTGAAATTAGATATTAACCATTAATTATTTTAGAAAAATTGTCGTGATTATAAAATGACAGCAAAGAAACGTGTAATACTTTAGGCCAGTTTCTTCCTTATCAAATAGTTTTTCCACACCACAGAGTCTTCCCAGAAATTTCAAATCTTATTTCCATATATAATACTAAAAAAAATGTATACGTAAGTATGATGCTTACGAGTTTTGTTCTTAATGTCCAAAAATTGAAAAATTGTTACCTTTGTAAATATAAGGCACAAAGTTGCGCGGTTGTAAAAGACAAGAGGAATTTTTTGTAATGTCACTGGGCCCAAAGATCCAGTTGCTTGGGACATAAATTGAAACTTTTTATGTAAATCACAAGCGTTAGAATATCATCATTAATTTCATTTTAATCTCTAGCTACCCTTCTGCAAATGCAGAACACATATCGGTCCTATCAGCTTAAAACTGACAATAAATTAACAACCTCATCATTTCGTAATATTTTTTTGATTCTGATTAAATAGTTTCCACTTTCATCCATTAATCAGGAAAACTTCTTTAACTATTCACTCATATACACTAAAACATCGATCTGCGTTGTTAATTGAGCCCCGATAAAGACGACGTAAATCAAAATAAATTTGCATATACATTCATATTTTTATATATATGGATGTATAACTAGTACTAAAATGAAACATTTCCTTTACGACGCAAATCGATATGGTAAAGTTCACTTATTCCCAAGTGTTTTTTCGGGGCAAAACTGTAAATGTAAACAGGAGTTAATAAAATAGTACGAGCCACTGGAGAATGCCAAGCTGTAACCTAAAAAGGTGTCCGTGTTTGCCATTAAGTCAGAACAGCAGTCCAACTTACATTGAAAGTCAAACATGTTTATACAAAAGTAACATCATCGTCACACCAACGTTGAGGGCAGAATTTGAAATGGTTAAGACAAACAAGAATATTTTGAAATTGAGCCATATTTAAATTGTAAATGAAAATCGATAAGCTTTGTATTAGAGCCTAGTGCAATTCATTATTCGCCTTATTCGACTTTCGGCAGATTTTTTGACAAATGTGACGATTTTGTCACTCCTGGTCTGCCGTTAATGCCTGCTGGAGCCTGTTGGATCCCTAATAAAATCTGATTTGGGAACTGGCCAGGATTCAACGGAACTGAACACTCACTAATCATAAACACAAATTATCATGGAAACCTTACGCATGAAAAAAAAAACATTTGTGGAAGATTTTTAAAACAAAACGCAAAATTAATGACAGCACGAAGACCGGGTATATAAAATCTGAACGGAAACAAAGCTGGGATTGCTTAACTGCAAATGGAGCGTGATATCGAAATATGAATTTGACCAATTGGAATTTTTGGATTTCCAGAATATGTGGTTTCAGAACAACACATGTTGAAAGCTTTGGTAATCGAAAATTTTCTTGAAGAGGAAACATTAATTTGTTGCTTATATCTTGCAGTCTAACCCATCTAGATTTGTTCCTATGGGGCCATAAAAATTAAAAAATATTTATTTCAAATTGGAACGCCATATATAAAAGTTTATAATTAACATTGGGAATCGCTGTTTTGGCTCAATGAACTCAATAATATTAAAATTCCAAGTTTTCTTCGATCGAAACCACACTGGATACCTTTCGAAATTAGTTTCCAACTAAACACAATTCTGGCGGCAATAGATATCCAAAATATGTTGCTGCCGCTACACTCAAGATCATGTTATTAGATATATATATTTGCAATAACAACCAAGGCTTAACCTCATGATGAATTTAAACTACATAAAACAAGGATTCAAGTCAGAATACAAGAATTTCTTGTTCAAATATAAAACTGAACCTTCTAAGCATTGAATTCATTTCTCTACTGTCAGACTCATTATATATAATTTGTATTTAGCTATAAATTGTGCAAACCTCTGTTGTGATAAATGAAATGGGTATCCTAACATAATCGAATTTGGCTTATTATTATTATTATTATTTTGACATTTATACGACGAATAAATACTAAAAGAGTTCACTAAATTATTGACGTTGCGCTTATTACTCTCGGTTATCACGTCACTACTTTTATTGATAACGTTGGCATCATCGTAATTAATATTATTATTACATATAATACTATCGATATCATTAATATCGTCATGATTACCAAGACTTAATTTGATATCATGATTATTGTTGCTCGGATCTATGATCATCGTACTAATATTATTATTATTATCCTTATTACTATTATTATTTATATTACCATGTGTATTATTAAGATTGCTATCACGACTAAGATTATCATCACTATTACAATCGTCCGGACATCGGTTGAATAATTTTTTGTCCTGGAATGCGGCCGCATATTTAAAATAATATTCCGACATTAAATTTTGCTCGAGTAACTGATTAATTAACGATATTAAATTATTTGTAGCGATTTTATTTGTTAAAATATTCGAATGGATTAAATTTCGTAAATGCTCTTGCGATGTTGTACAATTGCCACTATTTAATAATGAATTTTTTATTTTATTACCGCCACTTGAATTACTTTGATTATAATCGAGCGATGTATTATAGTAACATAAATTAGTTAAATTACCTCCTGAATTAATCGTAGATGATTGTAGATATTGATTTGTTAATTTTAAATATCGCTCCAAGTGTAATTTGGCCGCATCCAGTGATTGTTTCTGATCTAAAAAATTTAATATAGGTGATGACAGCAGGACTGTGGTTGACGTGGTATGATTTGATGATGAATTACTGGTATTATCCGCGGTACTATTATTATTACTATTAGCGTTGATGTTGTTATTATTTTGAATTAATTGTTTTGATGCAAATTGTGGCCAAGTAGTGCCGGGTAAATTTTGTAAATTTTCAATGGACAGTTCTGTCGAATTGTTTGCAAAAGGCAATTGAAATTTATCCGACTGATCTAAATCACGATTACCTTCGTTTAATACATCAATCGAGTCGTCCAACTTAATATTCCCTTGTAAATCACTCGTATAATCGGAATTATTAGATATATTTACGTCATATACAACGTTAGCAGATGATAACAGTAATGGTGATGTTACTGACAATAAAGACAATGACGACGATGATGAGTTTATTGTGTTAGTTAACGATGAGGGTGGCACTATTGCTATTGGCCTCTTTTTAATTGATAAATTTAATGGTTCATTAGAACTATCCATTTTATTCCCCCCGTCTGCAACAGTTTAACTATTTTTAATTTATTAAAATTTTAATATTTTCCACGAAACAATACACACAAATTCGTTTAAAAAACACCTATGTAAAAATGGTCCTTTAACTATTGTAGTAATCACGTATTTTATTAAAATAATAATATCGGCGGGAAAAATCATTATCCTAAAAATTAAACATTAAATTTATTAATAACTAATCTGTTTTCTAACTTGCGTGGGTTTTATATTATATGTTTAATACTCGCCGCCCACAGAAATTTAGTTTGATAATTTTCCAATTTATATCTATCAATCCACATATAAAGATATATATTATATATATATATATATATATATATATATATATATATATATATATATATATATATATATATATATATATTATAAAAATTTGGGATCAATACACTTCCCGCCTGCTTCTTCAAACAAGTGCTTTTTATCTTGTTCTGGCGTTGGTAAGTGGTAGCACGAATTTTTTCTGAAAAGTCCCTCGTACCTCAACAAGATTCGTATATATTTTCACATATAATATAAGCAATCCACAGGTTTAAAAAAAACATAAAATATAAGAAAAAAAAAATATATATATATATATATATATATATATATATATAATTCCGATTTTCCGTCCTTCTATATAATATTACACATTTCTATGTATGCGTGAGCTTTGTTTAGCTTGAAACGCCTTATTTAATTCTATATTTTTTTTAACAATACTTTATTATGTTTTGCCTAATTCATTTTGTTTTCTCTATTTTGAATAGAATTTCAACACAATATTTTAATTTCACTAAAATGATTAAGACGTGCACACACTTTATTATGTACATAATTATTTAATTGTAATTCAGACTCCTTAGCGTGGTTTTAAATACGTCCATGTTATTTTCTTTATTTTTTCGGTAGCCTAAATGTTGTGTATACTTTGATTAAGGAGGTACATGAAGGAAAAAAAAATAGTAAATCGCGCCATCCCATAAAAGACTAAAATAAATTCTAACAATAAACCAAATACAAATTCGATGAAATGTTAAATAATAGAGGGGGTTGAAAAAAATGTGTGTTTGATAAACAGATGTCAGATGTTATAGTATTTTTTCCCTTTTTATAAAAATGTATTACCAGTTATCATATTAAAGATTCCGCAAAAATAGTGAGTAAGGAATACACTATGGAATAAATTGTATAACACCAAAAATTCACCATAAAATTCGCTACCATAAAATTCGCTGCTCGCTCTATGTATAAATACACAGATGAAGTAATGGAGTTGGATTAGCTTAATTAAACAGAAATGAATTGAACTCATTATATTTATTGAATAATTAATACAACAAGATATTTAGCTGACATCTTATGAACAAAATTTGAACTGAAAATTTACCTTATTATCTCAAGTTCCAATTGTATGCAACGTTTGTCTATTGAACTAATCGAATTTAATAAGTTTAGTTTAAATTAAATTATTTGTATAAAATATTAGATTCTAAAAAAAATGTTGTGCTATTTTATTCAACAGATAGCAGCACAAACCTTTTGCTGATAATTTTATGAAAATGGAATTTGCATGAAATGAAAATTTATAATCGGTCGCCTACATTCTTATGCTTAACGCTTCTTATAACGAAAGTTATTTTTTATAAAATTAGAACCTATACTTTTGAGTATACTTTTTGGTTAAGCACTTCAGGTTTCAGTGGTTGACACTTAGGCCATTTTTGGTCAATTGTGATACCACGCATTCACACCTCATCATTAACCCATTCACCTACTCAAAACAACTACAGTATACCACCTGCACATTGCAAGCTCCATGTAAACCTGTACATTGACATGGACGGTGCTGAATTTTGCACTCCATCAGAGGGTCTTTGTTGTGTTTATTAACATCACTGAATGTAATCGTAATGAAAATTCGATTTGCATCTAGCCCTCTCTGATGGGAGTCGAACCCGAAAAAATTTAAGAAAATGTTGTACACTAATAAAAAAGCGTTTTAAATGATGTATAGTATCATCACTCATCAGGCAACAGTACGAGATTTGAAGCCATACCACCCTGCAACGACATAGAGATACCAGCACAAACATGCCAGGCTTCGAACTAAAAATCTCGTTACAAAATGGCGCCCGAGCAGGGACCTGAAGGTTCCGTTAATTTTTTTTGAACACGTGTAAAAAATTAGTAGTTTCCTTGCTTGCATAATTAAATCCATTAGAATTTATCGTGTGTGTTTTCCGGGTTTTAGAGGTTTTATTTACATTTTTTTTTAGTTTTACTCCGATATGGTTGCAAACCGATCCGAATTAGCCGCAAATCCTAATCAATGAAATTCAAAAAGAAATGAAAGTTCCATCTCTCAAACCTATTAAAAGCCATGCTGAGGATGTGAAGGTTGAGCTGAACTTATGTACCAATCAAGTGGTTGTTATTGGTAATCTACTAAAAAACAATGGCATTACATCGAGTAAAGAGTAACTCCAGTCTGTAAAAATGCTTTTCATGTCATTGTAGGGATCGTACTTTACGCCTTAAAGGAGAGTTTTATTAGGACAACAGTGAAGTTGATAACAATGAACAATGAAGTTGATAAACTTGCCAACTAGTAGCGGAGAAAAAAACAAGTTTTAGAGCAACTTGTCGAAATACTAAATAACCCATTACGTTGGTGACTAAAACTCCTGAAAGTCAAAGTATTTGATAAAATTAAATTCTGTATTTGATAAAATTATTGAAAAAGTTATAAATTCGCGATTCAGGAGTTTCTTAAATGAATCGAACTTTTTCTACGCATATCAGTATGGGTTTAGAGAAGGTGCGGGCACTGATGTGGCTCTTGTTGAAATGACTAACATGATTTACAATGCTTTAGATCGAAAGGAGTATGTTGCAGCCCTCTTTCTAGATCTAAAAAAAGCTTTTGATACTATTGATCACAAGCTGCTTCTCGATAAACTATATGGTTATGGATTTCGTGGTGTAGCCTATAAATTGATTAATAGTTACTTAACTAATCGCCAGCAATATGTTATGATTAATGGAATTAGCAGTAATATTTTAACTGTTAAATGTGGGGTTCCTCAAGGCAGTGTGTTGGGACCATTACTGTTCCTGATATTTATCAATGACATCTCGAATTTGCCCTTGATTGGCAAAATTCAAATTTTTGCAGACGATACTGCAATATTTTATGAAACTAAAGTCCCTTCTACAATACAGAATAGCATGGAGCATGATATGATCATCTTATACTGGAATACTTCAAATCGAATGTAATCTCATTGAATTTAAATAAAACAAAATTTATGATCTTTCATTCATCACAAAAAACTCCAATTGATTTGCCATATCTTAATATAAATAACGTTGTAGTTCGTAGAGTTGAACATTTCAAGTATGTACTTAGGAGTGACTTTTGATACACACATGTCTTGGGTTGAACACATTAAATCCGTTTGTAATAAAATGGCTCCTTTAGTAGGATTGGTAAGGAAACTCTCGTATTTTGTGCCTAGTTATGTATTGAGACTGATGTACTTTGCATTTATTCATCCCAGAATTCTTTATGGAATTGTTGTTTACGGAACGGCAAGTCGGAGCAGGTTAAAACCTCTTCAAATCATGCAAAACAAAAGTGTGAAAGCTTTCTTGAAGCTCCCTTTTCGAGTATCATCGTTGTATTTATATGAAATTTAATCCAAAGGAATTTTGTCGTTGGGTGCGCTGTATGATTACCAAGTTTCATTGTATATGTACAGGACATTAAATGTCTCTTCTACCTTATCTAATTTAGAATTTAGTAATAGTAATCATAAATATGGAACCAGATTTGCTAATAACATATCATGCGGATCTATTACAAACGAATTTGGACGCAGATCAATCCGATTTTCCGGTCCCCAAATTTACAACAGATTGCCTGAGTCATTGAAAACCGTAATGAATATTCATCAATTCAAGAAACAATTAAAGATCTATTAGAATTTCGGCAAGGAAGGAATCCGTTACCAATTGACTAACTATTGGGAAGAAATAAAACAAATAAATGTGATTCATAAGGAACTAGCGGAAGCCTGTAAAACAACACCAGGCATTAATTGTGCCTTGATACTTCACCAATTGGATTGGCAACTAGAGATTGTACGAAAGAACAATGACTTCTTAATGTCCAGTAATAAGGAGAGACACCGCCAAAAGAGGGGAATTGGAGATACTACGGGGATCCTGCTTGGAGATATTTTCGGAATACTAACTCAACGGGAAGCAAATCAATATGAAAACCATTTTGAGACGATTGATGAAACGAGCGGCATCTATTAGATCTTCTTAGCAATCAAACCAGCATCATTGATAACACCATCAAGTTATTCAAACATAACACGAACCTGACATTGTTGTCGTTAAACAATTTCAGGGAAAATCAGAACCGACTGCAAATAGAAACAGATCTGCTGAAGGAATATGCTTCCATTGAGGAAAAAGTACGAGAAATATTTACAACAACTCTCGAAATAATTCTAATATTAAATAACATCAAAGAAACACAGGAAAGTTTGTTGGACTTAGTGGATAATGCTCAACAAAACGTCTTACATCCCACTCTGCTGACGCCATTGCAACTAGAACAAGAACTATCTAAGATACGAAAATATCTACCTCCGTCAATAACTGTGCTTAATGATCACACAGCCGACAATTTAGAGCACATTTACAAAACCATGAAATTACAAACACGAATAACTCAGGATAACCTAATAATACGAGCAACTATTCCATTAATATATTCATGGAGCTACACACTCTTCTCGGTTATTCCATTTCCAAACATCTATTACAACGAGTCCCAAGCATATATTGAAACAAGTGTAAATTATATTGCTGTGGATGAACATCGAGAACACTTTGCATCATTTACCAAAGAGAAATTAAATGATTGTCAAGAGGTCAAATGTAAACATTTCCTGTGCATGGTGTCACAAGTTTACAATGCAGCATCTACGGAACATGCTTGTGAAATGGCGATCGTTCGTCATACCACAAATCTACAAGGATTATGTAAAATACAAACAATGAATGCAACCAATCACTGGATAAAGTTACATGACACAAATCAATGGTTATTTATTGTCGTTGAAGAAACAAACAAGGATGCAATTTGTGGATCATCTGTCATAACGACACGGTTTAGTGGGTCAGGTATCTTAACATTAGATGATGTATGCATGTTACGAGATTCAAGCTAGTATCTAATTGCTGCCGATAAAGTTAATAGTGAGATAAAATGAGAAATCAATACGCCCGTTTTCGTAAGACACAACAACTCGAGCAAGCTAAGTTCAACCCCGAATTGGCAAACGATAAGAAACAACTATACTCATCGGGTGGAGGAAGATTATATTAACTTAACGTCGTGCTCTAGCTTGCTGGTGTGGATACCAGCAAGCTAGAGCACGACATAAAGCTACTGAAGGAAAATCAATATATTCACGAAAGGAATAATACACATCATGTTCACCACTACGTATTAACTCATATTTTATTTTGGAGCGGAATAATCATTGCAACTGCAATTGCCATTAAATATTTCAAGAACAGACAGAAAAAGAAGCACCCGGCCTGTCGTGGAGCTTTACCAACGGCATCTCCCATGCCAGCCCCAAGAACTTCTAGGGCGCCCCAGGTTGTTTAAACACATAAAACAAAAGTATACAGAAATTTCTATATTAAAATTGATAAATGTGCATTTACACATTTTTGTGCTACATTGGCACTTATATATAACACAAAATACACAAAATACAATTGTTATAATACGTGTAATAAAAATGCGCTCTTTGCACATTTAGGTATAAAATTTTTGTATATAAGTAGATATTCAATGAATAAAAAAGTTGGTACTCAAAAACCTTACTCACATTCTTTTACTAAGTTTATTCCGGTATTAGCCCCCATCAGTGGTCCGCTCGGAATAAAAGGAAAGAATATTCTAGTTCAAGCAGAGGCTGAACTAACATAGAGATTTGGTAAATAATTACATTTTGTAAATTGTATAACTTTGAAATGCTTATATCTGACACATGTATGAGAAATATGTTTATTATAATGTTAATTTCCCTTTAAAGGACAGTAAATCTATTGGGGAATTGACATTATAATTTTATTGTAATATTATTTTATTGTAAATAAAGTTAATTAAATCCAAAAAAAAAAAAAAAAAAAAAAAAGCAAAATTCTTATTGTGACTGAATATTCAGAGCCTCTGCGACAAATAGGAGCGGGAGCAATCTCTAAACAGAACCATCGGCAACTTGTAAATGCAACCAATAAATCTGTTTATGCAGACCCGAGGATCCCCCATCAAAATAAACACTATTCTACTCATTCGGCAGGGTCTCACCAAGAACAAATTCCTACTATGCAATATTCAAGTCTTTCTACCGTTGGGTATGGGCGAAGATTTGGCCTCAGATGGAATATTTGCTTCTCCGGCCGTACCGATCTGAATATACATGATTTTATTTTTAGATTTGAGCCCCTAGACGAGAATTTTATGATGACAACGATCTGGAGGCACTTCTACCTAACTTCCTAAAAGATACGGCAGAAACCTGGTATTGGGTGTTTCAAGAAAGTATCCTGATGCTTGATATCCTCAGATTAAACAAGCCCTGATCTCTAGATTCAGTAGTAACGAGACTGAAAGAAACACTAGAAGAGCTATTGAAACGAAACGTCAGTCTAATATACAATCGATTAGCAATTTTTAAGGGCTTTTTTAATTAATTCATTTTCAGAATGCGAATTAATTGAAATAGCAAGAGAGAAAAGAGAGAACATGAACGTGGAGCTTGAAAAAGTTACTTTGACAAATACCCACATTAGAAAACTTAAGACACAGAAAAAATAAATATAAACAGAAGTAAAGCTGCATACAAAATTTTTACGCATATTTTCATAGTAAAATATAGGGTCACGATCCGGTTTTATGTTGACCAAATTTAAAATTACCGTTATAATCTAAACGAAGAAAAAATGAAACAAAAACATTATGAAAGTTAAATAAACACTTAATGTATATTTCTAAGAGTTGGACATTCTAAGTTTATTATTTAAGGCGTAAAACGAGTTTGTGTTTTGGGGTTACAATCTAAAAAAGTTGGTTCAAAATTTTGTATGCAGCTTTACCTCTGTTTATATCACTTTTCTCTATGCTTAAGATCTATAGGCCAAAGAGATAGTCGAATCCAATAATATTAACACGTTGACTGCCAACTACGAGATAACTCGTAGATTGCGTTCTTTTTTACGACGCCTCGTAGTCAACTACGAGATAATTCGTAAGACGTTATTTTAAAAAACACATTTTTATGCTTTTTGATGATATGTACTAGAATTAAAGTGTTCAATAATATAATTTGATTAAATCAAATTGTCATTTTAGGCCAGATTTCTGAAAATTGACGAGGCAATGAACGTGCTAAGAGAATATATGTTATTCAGAACATTCAAAGTCCAAGTCCAACTGGCTCCAATCAATTTGCACCCCACGTTGTTCAGTTGAACATCCAGTTAGCCGATAAACCGCACGTTGACGAATTACCTTTTTTCCTTTCCAATTCCGTCAGAGCTATTGAGCAGAGTAATGTCTTGGTTTGTTGAAATTCTCGCGCATCAGGCCACCGGTATCAAGATTGCAACTAAGTACATCTTGGTCTTTTTTGCAATGGATGTGGAAAACGGAGTGTGATTATACCACAATGTCTGTCAAAAATCATTTATAAATCTTATTGCCAACCTATCCAATCCCATCATAATCGGCTAAGAAGTTACCGAGTTCCACCCCAGATGGCCATATTCCAGAACTTCTTCCAAAAATCATTTAAGAATCCGATTTCCATCCAACATGCAAAATCCCATCATAATCGGTTAAGAAATGGCCGAGTTCCGTAGCATGTGCCCTTATTTCAGAACTTCTTCCAAAAATAATTTAAGGATCTCATTTCCATCCAACATCCCAATCCCACCATAATCGATTAGGTAATGGCTGAGTTCCGCTATAGATGGCCTTACTCCAGAACTTCTTCTAAAAATAATTTATAAACCCCATTTTCATCCAACATATCCAATCCCATCATAATCGGTTAAGAAATTGCCGAGTTCCGCCCCAGATAACCATATTCCAGAACTTGTTCCAAAAATAATTTAAGAATCTCATTTCCGACCAACATACCCAATCCCATCATAATCGGTTAAGAAATTACTGAACAACAGTTTTTACGTGAAGGGGGAGGAAACGAGGAAATAATCAAAGTGTGAAACGGCGAAGGGTTTTTCTTCATGAAATTTTAGCATGGCATACTTTATGAAAATAAAATTTAACAAACAAAAATATACCCTACAAGTTTAATTTTGTTTGCTGTCAGATCCACTTAAGGACTTAAATAAAATTTTAAAATTTAAATTAAAATATCTAAAATTTGTCTCATAGACTCGATTCATTATTTTGGCTTTTGAAAGGTGGATCCTTCCTCTACAAATTCCATACCAACTGTTAATTGATATCTACTACGACTTCAATCGACTATATCTAAAATTTGACTAATAAACTTGATTTAAATTTTTGGGCATTTGAAAGGTGGATCCTTCCTCTACAAACTCCATACCAACCTTGCTCTGTTAATTGATTTCTACTACGACTTCACACGACTATATCTAAAATTTGACTAATAGACTTGATTTAAATTTTTGGGCATTTGAAAGGTGGATCCTTCCTCTACAAATTCCATACCAATCTTGCTCTGTTAATTGATATCTACTACGACTTCACACGACTATATCTAAAATTTGACTAATAGACTTGATTTACATTTTTGGGCATTTGAAAGGTGGATCTTTCCTCTACAAACTCCATACCAACCTTGCTCTGTTAATTGGTATCTACTACGACTTCACACGACTATATCTAAAATTTGACTAATAGACTTGATTTAAATTTTTGGGCATTTGAAAGGTGGATCCTTCCTCTACAAACTCCATGCCAACCTTGCTCTGTTAATTGATATCTACTACGACTTCACACGACTATATCTAAAATTTGACTAATACACTTGATTTAAATTTTTGGGCATTTGAAAGGTGGATCCTTCCTCTACAAATTCCATACCAACCTTGCTCTGTTAATTGATATCTACCACGACTTCACATGACTATATCTAAAATTTGACTAATAGACTTGATTTACATTTTTGGGCATTTGAAAGGTGGATCTTTCCTCTACAAACTCCATACCAACCTTGCTCTGTTAATTGGTATCTACTACGACTTCACACGACTATATCTAAAATTTGACTAATAGACTTGATTTACATTTTTGGGCATTTGAAAGGTGGATCTTTCCTCTACAAACTCCATACCAACCTTGCTCTGTTAATTGGTATCTACTACGACTTCACACGACTATATCTAAAATTTGACTAATAGACTTGATTTAAATTTTTGGGCATTTGAAAGGTGGATCCTTCCTCTACAAACTCCATACCAACCTTGCTCTGTTAATTGATATCTACTACGACTTCACACGACTATTTCTAAAATTTGACTAATAGACTTGATTTAAATTTTTGGGCATTTGAAAGGTGGATCCTTCCTCTACAAATTCCATACCAACCTTGCTCTGTTAATTGATATCTACTACGACTTCACACGACTATATCTAAAATTTGACTAATACACTTGATTTAAATTTTTGGGCATTTGAAAGGTGGATCCTTCCTCTACAAACTCCATACCAACCTTGCTCTGTTAATTGATATCTACTACGACTTCAAGCGACTATATCTAAAATTTGACTAATAGACTTGATTTAAATTTTTGGGCATTTGAAAGGTGGATTCTTCCTCTACAAACTCCATACCACCCTTGCTCTGTTAATTGATATCTACTACGACTTCACACGACTATTTCTAAAATTTGACTAATAGACTTGATTTAAATTTTTGGGCATTTGAAAGGTGGATCCTTCCTCTACAAACTCCATACCAACCTTGCTCTGTTAATTGATATCTACTATGACTTTACACGACTATATCTAAAATCTGACTCATAGACTTGATCCACAATATTTTCTTCTTACTAATAACCAGAGTGATTTGTTTTGCGTTTTTGGATTAACAACGCTAGTAAATTGTTGGTTATTGAATTAATTTCTCGTGATATAAATTTCTGCGCTTCAATATTTTTTTTGGTTTCGGGATGGTTCGAACACCTGTCGCTATTTGTTTACTGAGATTTTCTGTATAGGAATTCTTTTCGGGATAACAAAAAAAAAAAAAAAATATCATGATAGTAAAAATGTCATGATAGTAAAAAAATTCGGGATGACATTCAAAACTAGCTTTCTCTCTCTCTGGCCTTCACATCCCATGAAGGGATTTCGCCGCCTGCACTAAGGCCCTCCATCCATCTCGATCCACCGCTCTCGTCCTCCAGTTTCGACATCCTAATGTTCGTAGATCTTGTTCGATGTCGTCGCGCCATCGTAGTCGGGGTCTTCCTCTACGACGTACTCCGGCTGGTTGTTGGTGGAACACTTTATTTATCATCCGTTGTTGGGGAGACCTTGTAACGTGGCCGAGCCATCTCACTCGATTGGATTTGATGAATCCGATAATATCGCTGCCTCCGAGGAGTTGCTTTATTTCGTGATTCATACGAATCCGATATTCGTTGTTCGCAACTTTAATTGGACCAAAGATTGAACGGGCAACCCTCCTTTCGAAGGTAGATAATAATCTACAATCGTTAGTGGTCATGGTCCAGCTCTCGCTTCCGAAAGCCAGCACAGGTCTTATAAGTGCTTTATAAAGTGCGAGCTTGCACGACTGCGATAGATGTTTCGATCGCAATAATTTTGATTTGGCGTAGAAAACTCGTTGTCCGGCAGCGATTCGGGCTTTTATTTCTGCCTGCATATCATTCGACGATGTTATAACTGACCCGAGGTATTTAAAGTTTTCGACGCTATCAAAGTTGTGGTCGCCAATTCCGAGATTTGCCGTAGAGATGTTCCTAGGTGTTACTAAATATTTGGTTTTACTGCTGTTCACCTCCAAACCAAGTCTTCTTGCGCAGCGATCGAGCGGTATGAAACTGTCTTTGATATCGCTAGGTCTTCGGCCTTCAAAACTAGCGTGATATAGAAAATTTTTCGGGATGACACTGAAAAATGTCGTGATATTTGTTTTATAGTGTTGCCATCGCATTTCTTCGGGATATTTTTCGGGCTAACTTCACAGACATAAAGCTTCGGCGCTTGGACCGCAAGGTACTGGATACGAATCCGACTGGAGGCTGCATGCACATTTCTATTTTATTTTTTATCCAATTTTTTTTTTATTTCATCTACTTATCTATATATATAAAACAAAGTCGGGTTAGTTACACCATTTATAACTGAAGAACGGCTGGACCGATTTTTATGATCTTTGTTTTGTTGGATTTGTCTTCACTCCGAATAGCATAATAACTATTATAAAACATTGGAAAAATTCAACAACAAAAAATTTATCAAGAAAATTCATTTTCTCATACATTTAGTACATTTTGTTTTTTTTTTATTTTATTCGTGTATTGAGACAGTGGTGGTTTAAGAAAAAAAGAAAAGTCGGAAAAACTCAAAAGGGAAGCCCCAATCTAATAAAAAAAAACTTTTTTTATATGAATTTTTTAGGTGTAGAGTTTGTATGTGACGAGTGGTGCAGTGGTTAAAGCTTTGAAAATTTTTCGGGATGACACTGAAAAATGTCGTGATATTTGTTTTATAGTGTTGCCATCGCATTTCTTCGGGATATTTTTCGGGCTAACTTCACAGACATAAAGCTTCGGCGCTTGGACCGCAAGGTACTGGATACGAATCTGACTGCATGCACATTTCTATTTTATTTTTTATCCAATTTTTTTTATTTTATGTACTTAGCTGTATAATTCATGATGGAAATGGTGGATTATTTTTCTTCGATGCGCCCGGGAGAACTGGGAAGGCTTTCCTCATGTCATTGATTTTGGCAACTGTTCGTGCGAGATCCGATATTGCTGTAGCAGTTGCATAGCGTTGAAATTGTCGATAAACCTTCAATCGGCTGAAAACCCGACTTGCAACATTGCGAAACACTCAGCAATGGCGAAAGTTTTGGTAGCAAGTAAAATCATCATCGATTATGAATGTACAAATGCGCATTGGAAGCACTCAATCGAACTATGAAAGATCTACGCAATGACTCAAGATGTTTTGGAGGCGCGATGCTTCAACTGTCCGGCGATTTCCGTCAAAAAATACCAGTGATCCCAAGATCGACCGCTTTCGATGAAATAAACGCTTGCCTCAAATCATCGACTCTGCGTGGCGCTATGTGATGAAACTTCAGCCGACGACAAACATGCGAGTTAAATTGTTAAACCAAAGACAACCTAAGAGAGCTATTTCATCCTATGTAAACGTAAAAATTTAAACTGCGAGTTCATTTTCTGTAAATAGCCGCAAACAACCGAAAACATTTTGTTTTTTTTGCTTATACGTATACGCAGTTTAACGAAAAATGACAGATACAACGATGATATTGGAATTATCAGAAATATATTTTGTTTTCATTTTTTAGCTCGAACGAAAAATTTAATTTGATTGTCTGTGGCTAAACGATCCATCTGCCGAAGATTTCTCCAAGCAGTTGCTGACTGTCGGTAATGGCCGTGTTCCGGTCGACGAATCGAACGGATTTCGTTTCCTCAGAACTTTTACAATTTTGTCTCAATGAAGAACTAGCTCATCAACAAAGTGTTCCCGAACATCATTACTAACCAAAAAAATCACAATTGGGTGAGTGAACGAGTAATTCTTGCGGCTAAGAACAAAGATGTGGATCATTTAAATTTCACAATTCAAAATCTAATCGTCGATCTACTCCATTGCTTCAAATCTATCGATTGTGTGACAAACAAAGACGACGCAACCAACTATCCAACTGAAATTTTAAACTCTTTGGATCTGGTTGGCTTTGTAGAATTCAGTAGAAAATACAGTATAATAATAATAAATTAAACACGATGATTTAAGATAAACTTTTGTTTTTATATTTTTATTTATACAACACTACGCCATACGATGTTAGTAGTACAACAACACGTTTCAGAACGAGAGAGAAAAGATGAGAAATCATTTTCAGCTAAAATATGTATAATTCACAATGAGTGTGTTTCAATAGTATTTGAATGCTGAATAAATATATTATTTATTTCCACACTTCTCCTCATTCAAATAAGCCGGCAGCCTCTCTAAATTTCTGGATCTTCTGTTTTGGTAATGGTTTTGTCATCATATCGGCTACCATTTCGTCTGTCGGGCAGTAGACACATTCAACTATACCTGCATCAATACTCTCCTTAACTGAATGTGTTTTGATGTCAATATGCTTCGATCGATTTGAGAATTTCTCCTCATTAGCAAATTTGAGACAACTCTGATTGTTTTCATAGAGTATAATGGGCTCATTAATTTTCACACCAAAATCATTCAATAAACGTTTTAACCATTTTGCTTCTTTCACTGCATCACATAGCGCAATATATTCAGCTTCCATTGACGATAGTGTAATAATGTCTTGTTTCTTGCATCGCCAACTAATTGTAGCACCAAATGTACTGAACGTAAATCCGCCATTAGATTTACGTGTTGATCGGCATTCAGCAAAATTGGCATCTGAATAACCAATCAATTTATCTTCATCACCACGAACATTTAAATTTAACTTTAACGAGACTGTTCCTTTCAAATACTTTAAAATTCGTTTTGCCTCGTTCCAATCTTCTTGTGTAGGTGCGGAAACGTGTTGTGATAATATGGCAACACTGGCAGCAATATCGGGTCTAGTATTTGTTGATATGTAGAACAGGCTTCCAATCAGCTTACGATAATCGTTGTTGTCACGCAATAATTCTGATTCGCCACCTTTTCTGTAATTAACACTCAGTGGTATTTCAGAAATCTTCGAATTTTGCATTCCGAATTCTTTCAGCACTTTATTTATATAAACGGACTGGTTGATAGTAAACATTCCATTTTTATTTTTGTCTACTTGTATGCCGAGATATGTTCTTACTTCTCCTAAATTTTCCAATTTAAATTCGGATCTTAAAACCTTGTCACATTGTTTGATCATGTTTTCATTTGCGCTCACCACAAGCAAATCATCGACATAAATAACCACATAACAAATGTCTTCACCTTGTTTTCGAATGTATAGGCATTGATCATTTTTGCTTTGTATGAAGCCAGAATTTAAAAACACATTATGCACTGACTGGTTCCAAACCCGTGCTGATTGTTTTAAACCGTAAAGACTACGTTTAAGAAAACAAACTTGATGTTCTTTTCCATTATCCATAAAACCTGGTGGCTGCTTCATGTATATTTCTTCCTTTAATTCACCATGTAAAAATGCAGTTTTTGCATCATAATGAATAACTTTCATACCTTTCCTTGCAGCAACTGTCAACAAAATTCTAAATGTCGTTTGTCGTGCGACTGGAGCAAAAATCCCATCATAATCAAAGCCATATTTTTGAGTAAAGCCTTGCGCGACTAAACGTGCCTTAAATCGCTGTGGTTCACCTTTTTCATTTCTTTTTATTTTATATACCCATTTGGAACTAATAGGTTTTCTATTAATGGGCAAATTCACCAGTTCCCATGTATTATTATCGCGTAGTGAAATCATTTCTTCTTCCATCGCTTTAACCCATTCATCTTTGTTCACACCGCTAACTGCCTCATTGTATGTCAATGGTTCTTCTGTTGCTTGTTTAACTGAAAAAATTTCATCTTGAAATTTAGTTGATGTCCATGTACCTTTGTTTGTGCGTCCGGATCTTTGTACATCATTTTTACCATGTGTATTCTCTTCATTATCAACAGTCGATGTGTCCATTAAAGTCTCTTCATCACTAAAATAAGCATCATTGTCCGGAAATGAAACTGCGTTTGGCTGCAATGTCTTATCCGTGTCCGCAAAACTGTCATCAGCATCATGTGTAACCTCAATCGAGTTCAACTCAGATTGTTCAGAATTCATACCATATCTCACAATTACAGTGTGATCGTCATTGCAAATTGAATCATTTGATTTATTCAACTTACCATTCTTTCGTGCTGGAGTAACGATTTTAGTTTCCAGTGCCCTAATTCTCTAAAAACCAAGATAAATTGTAAAGTGTAAAAGTGATAACTTTTACACACGAAAAAAATTATCGTAGAAGTCTAGATTTATATTGGATATCGTGATGTTTTAGTAATTTCGCATTCACTAAATTTTTTTCAAGATAAAATGTAAAGTGGCAAGATAAGTTTATGTCAAAAAGTAACACGAGTAATTTATCGCGGAATAACTTTGCTTGAATGAGTAAAACGCTTTCGTTTGGATATTATTAATAGTTAATTGCAATTTTTGATATTTTAGTTTATAGTTTTATTTTAGAATTAAATTATTACTAATTATTAATTAAATTTGTGTACTTATAAAAATGGACCATTATCGTTGGAATTAAAATATTCTTTCAGTAAAGTTAAACATTCGAATATGTTCATCAACCGTCTTCACTATTACCTATACTTTTAATTAGGTTTATATCCCGTCGTTCCACAAATACAACAAAACAAATAAAGTTATTATTAATAATTTTATATTGTATTGATTTTTAAATAACTTTGTTTTAAAAACCTTATATTTTGCTAATTTTACATTAATTTATTTACACTTTTTAAAATGATTTTGTACATTTACAACCGAGTTGTAAAATACAAAAGGACTGAAGAAGGGTGAACACCCGAAACCAGGTTTCCTAGAAAAAATAAAATATATAAAAATTGTCACCTTAAGAAATATTTTTGTAATTAACTTTTATTTGTTTATACGTTATATATGTTACATGTACAAAATCTTTTTAAAAAGTGTAAATAAATTAATGTAAAATTAGCAAAATATAAGTTTTTTAAAACAAAGTTATTTAAAAATCAATACAATATAAAATAGTGACAAAATATCAGCGCCATATAAAAAATGGATAAAGTCCATTTTCACTGTAATAATTTTATGTTTAAAGTAGGGAATATATAATGTACCTATTTATATAAGAAGAAGAAGACTTAAGGGGTAGAATATCCTAGAACAAGATGGTCTGTGGATTACAGCCAAAGCAATTTTAGTTGCTCAATTTTCAAATATAAATGTCAAGTGTTTCAAGTGTCTGATTTGACAACATCTAAAATGGACCCGCTCTCCACATAGCAAGCAAAGTTTTCAAGTTTGTGTGCACTTGCAATATTTTAGTTGATCATTACACTTGCACAGTTAAAAAATTTACGAGCACAATAAATATGACGGCCTATAGAAAATCAAAATTAGTCAACAAATTTAAGGTTGTTGTTGTTTAATATTTCATTTAGAGGCACTAAGAGCTCTCAACAGTTTATAAGATTTTACAATGCTTTAACTCTAAACTATTTATTAACTTATGTTTGAGAAAAGTAACAATTAGGACAAATTTCGAAAAATAATGAACGAGAACAATATTTAATTATATTATGCATTAAAATTAGCTTTTAACTAGCACTAAGACAAACAAGATATATATTGCATAAAATCGATTTCTAAAGTGCAGGTAATTGATCAAAGTCTCATCTACTACTCGTTACCGATCCTTAAGATTAGCCCAAACATTTTACAAAGATTAAAAATTAACTCATGGAACAAATCGTAATACTAAAACGTCCCTCCATAATTAGACCTACATCAACTACTAGAAATGGGTCCGATTAACAAATTTTCGGTGTTATTGGGGAGGCACATAAAAAAATTTTGAATGAGGAACTCGTGGAGTTTGGAAAACTCGCAGTGACTAACCAAATTTGATGGTTAAATGAGTTTCGTTGCTTAAAACGCCTAGCTTTTTGTAGTTTACTCGAAATTCTAAAATTTTAATAAAACAATCCCGGGCTTTCCTAGATCCGACTATTATACTTAGGTATTTTCAAGTCGCATGTGCGGAAAGAACTAAATATGGCATCGGAAAGAGCTAAACATGTCTTCAACAACGAAATACACTGAAATTATGATCTACTTAAGACAGATTTGATTGAATTTCAAAAACATATCGCAAATAATAATTATGTACATAATAATGCGATTTTGTATGTAGTATAAAGAATAACCTTTAAACAGATTAGAATACACAACATTAATCAAAATTCAACTGATCGATCAATTGTAAATAAGACTTATATTGTACACGCCTTTACCATACGAAGTAAAGAAATGTTTGGCTGTTGTAATGTTCTTTTCAAACATTTGGTTTGTTTTATAAGTCTATCTAACCGTATCTTGATTTGAATTTCAAATAACTCCCGACTCCGATCATTTTTCAATATGATTTTGGGGCTATGTATGATTCTAGATGGTTTTGATGTATATGCAACAATTTACGTTTCTAGAGATTATATTTTTTGAGTTATTAAGGATATAAAATAATTAAAATTTCGTTTTGACGTTTAATGTTATCTTGCTCGCTTGCTGTCAATAGGTTTATCATGGGTAAAAAAACTGTTTAGAGAATGCGATTTAAAAATGCCAAGATAATATATTGTATAAAATTTTCACTTGTAAAATTAGCCATACCACAACCCGTAACAATTCGAACTATAGATTGTGATCAGATGCTACTTAGAGTAACTTATATCCATAAGAATAATGTTGAAATTTAAATGGGAAGGGTAGTTATAGGCCCTCAAAGTCTAAATATGAACCTACATACATCATAAGAGTGTGTTAAGTTTTGACAATTATTTATCGTAACCGTATTAAATTTTATCTTGGAGTGCAATTACAGAATGCAAATATTGTAAAAAGGCAAGATAAATTATCGTTTACACGTTTACAAATTATCTTACTGCTTAGAGAATTAGAGCACAGTTTTGTCCTTTTGTGTAAAAATTGAACATCTCTGCTAATCAATATTTTTCCTGTTTTTGTGTCATAGCATCTGTAAGCTATCGATTTAGTATCATAACCAACAAATAATGCATGCACGGATTTATTTTCAAGCTTATGCCGTTTCTGTGGCGAAATCCATACATAGCATTCTGCACCAAAAACTCTCATATGATCGAGCTTCGGTTTACAACCAAACCAACCTTCAAACGGAGTGGTTAAAATCGATCGTCCTGGTAATCTATTCTGAATATAATTCGCAGCAACAACTGCCTCAGCCCAAAATACGTGTGGCATTCCAGCATCGATAAGCATTAATCGAGCCATGTCCACTAGCGTCCTATTTTTGCGTTCAGCTACACCATTCTGCAGAGGGGTGTACGGAGCTGTTCGTTGTTGTTGAATACCCTCTTGTTTTAAATATGCATGAAATTCTTTGTTAACGTATTCACCACCTCGATCTGATCGTATGTATTTGGGTTTATTGCCAAACATTGCTTTAGTCATTTCGACATATTCTTTAAATTTGTGCAATACTTCAGATTTCTTTTCAAGCAAACATATTACTGTATATCGCGAGAAATCATCAATTAATGTCAAAATGTATCTTTTACCTGACACTGATGCTGTTTTCATTGGGCCACACACATCCGAATGAATTAAATCAAGCATACTTTCTGCACGTTGGGCATTTTCTGGGAATTTAATTCGCGTCATTTTTCCTTGTAAACAAACTCTGCATTTGTCATCACAATTCTTACATTCATCTCTGCATGGTATAATTTTCACACCCTTGACGTATCCAAATTTTGACAACGTTTTAACAACTTCACTGTCACGGTGACCCAAAATTCGGTGCCATTTATGAATGCAACCTGAATGACCAGACTCAATATTTTCATCACGATAATTTGTATCCAGATTTTTAAACAACGCTTTATTCGATGTAATGTGAGACGTTGCTCCCGAATCAACAAACCATCCACTTTTAAAATTACTTGTCATGAATGCAAATTCACCATATGTGTCACCTTCATCACGTTCAGTTGCCAAGTTTACTTTCTTTTCGTCGGTAGCTTTCTTTTCTTTATCGCCTCTTTGTGTCTTACATTTCTTTGCATAATGACCTTTATTGCCACAACGATAACATACTATGCCCTTTTTCTTTAATTGGCTTGATTTATTTATACTTTTGTGCATTACTTTCAATGCGGAGCCATTCCCGTCATCCATCTGGCCTCTGTCCTTTCGACGTTTATATTCATCGATTAACTTCGATTGCACAATTGCTGCTATCAGTTCACTTTCTTTACGAGATTCCAGTGCGGTTACCAATGTATCATAACTTTCAGGAAGGCTTCCCAACATCGTTGCACGTTTCGAATCCTCTGGTTTCACATCAGTATTTAAATCGACCATCTGTTGAAATAATTCATTGATTCTGCTCAAGTGTGCCTCCATGTCGCCACCTTCTTCCAAACGAAGCCGCATAATTGTTTTCATCAGTCGCACCTTACTATTTGCCGTATTTTTCTCATGATACTCTTGCAACGCGGTCCATGCTTCTTTTGACGTTTTAGCATTACGAATGTGTATCAACTGGTCATCATTTACACTCAATCCGATTATTGCTAAACCCTGTTGATCTTTTTTATTCCATTCTTCTAATTTGGTCGCTTCTATAGCTGTGGGCGCCGCTGAATCAATGCAAAACCAGGTTCCTTCTTTCACCATCAACATTCTCAATTTAAACTTCCACACAAAATAATTTCCATTATTCAGTCTATCAATATGATATTTTGTCTCTACTGATGCCATTTTGTGTATTCGATAATACAAATACCTCGCGTAGAATTGACTTTCTTTCGATGAGAGAAAATAAATAATAATATCTCACAATAAATGTAACATCCAATTAAAATACTATTATTATTCGGTTACTGGGCCCATAACCTGTAGAATTCAGTAGAAAATACAGTATAATAATAATAAATTAAACACGATGATTTAAGATAAACTTTTGTTTTTATATTTTTATTTATACAACACTACGCCATACGATGTTAGTAGTACAACAACACGTTTCAGAATGAGAGAGAAAAGATGAGAAATCATTTTCAGCTAAAATATGTATAATTCACAATGAGTGTGTTTCAATAGTATTTGAATGCTGAATAAATATATTATTTATTTCCACAGGCTTGCCACCTCACAATTTAGAACTGAAAGTTGGTGCGGTAATCATCATGCTACGTAACCTGATACAACCAAAACTATGTAACGGAACGCGTTTGGTATTGAGAAAACTCAAGGAGAGTTCAAAGGTGAGGAAGTTCTTATTCCGAGAATTCTGATGATCCCAACCGATATGTTATTCGATTTTAAACGAATTCAATTTCCGATTCGTCTTGCATTCGTCATAAAATCAACAAATCACAAGCTCATCCTTGAGTGTTTGTGGCTTGAATCTAGAAAATGAATGTTTCTCTCACGGCCAATTGTACGTAGCATGTTCACGTGTCGGCAAACCATCCGCTTTGTTCGTTCTCGCTCCTGACAATAAAACAAAAAATGTCGTAGACCACAAGATGCTTTACTGAAGGGAATCGACCCTATTGCAACCCACCCAGCAAATAGTTGAAAAGAAAGTAGTGCAACAATGCTACGCGAATCATTTCGAATCAATTCAATAAAACGAAAGCCTTGCTGCCACGTGAATTACATTCATTTCAATGTAATTAAAATATATTTCATTTTGGTTAAATTTAATTAATTTGGAGTATTCATTTTATCCGCTCCGCAGGTCTCGGGTTCGATTCCCGGTAGTGACAAGGAAAAAATTGCACGGCTGGTTTGGGATCAATGAATTAATCACTCATTAGTCATTATCCGAAATGAAAATATGATTATGAAACCTTATTTGAGGCGGCCAAATCCCTTGATAGGATATAGTGCCAGAGAGAGAGAGAGAGAGAGAGAGAGAGAGAGAGAGAGAGAGAGAGAGAAATACCTTTTATCTTAATAAAAAACTCAATTTAATTAAGCTATAATAACTTTAAACAACATTTATTGATTTTGAGGCGGTACGAAGTTCGCCGGGTCAGCTAGTTTTTAAATATAATTCAGTATTTAGTCGGCTTTAGACGGTTGAACATTTCTTTTTTTTAATTATTTATTTATTATAATAATAATGGCTTCTGGTAGTGATAGTGAAGTTTACTTAGATAATTTATCGTAAATTTCAAGTGATGTCGGTATTGCTGAATTTGATAGCGAGTGTGAAAGTGATGAAGACTTCTTTCATCCTAGAAGACGTACAGTTTTACCAATACTATCTAATGATTCTGTACAACGTGTTGTTTGACTACATGGCAGAAAAGAAACAAATCGTTATCACTCACACAATGTTAATAATTTTAAAGACAGTGCAAAATCTGTGAAATGGAAAGACGTGTCTGCGGTAGAATTGAAAAAATTTTGCAATTACTTTTACTTATACGCAGAGCAATTGAAACTCCAATTTTTGCGCAACTGGTGAGTAGTGATCGTTAATGAGAGATCGCCTTAAAAAATTCGCCCAATCGTTTCTTATTTTATAACGAAATTTGAACACGTATATAAGCCACAACGAGAGTTGTCATTAGATGAAAGTATAATGCTATGGTCGAGGTCGCTTATCATCAAGGTGTATTAATGCTTCAAAAATCACCAAATATGGGATTCTTATTCGCATGGTTTGTGAAGTAAAAACAGGATATATGTATATGCAATTTCTCAATATATCATGGTGAAGGAAGTCGACTTCAGGAGACAATTCTACACCTCCTACAGCCGTATGAAAACTTGTGGCATCATGTAATTATTATAATAGTGTCGGTATGAGTCAAGTCTTGTTACAAAAATGTAATTGTGGTACTATACGTAAAAATAGAAGCCTTCCTTGGAACACAAAAGAAAAAATTTTGAAGCCGATATGCGTTATTGATTATAATAAATTCATGAAAGGTGTTGATCGCGCTGATCAATATTTGTCATATTATTTATAGTACGACGCACAAAAATAAGGCTCTTTTCAACGCCTTTAGAGTTTTTAAAATTTTAAATTCGAATTCAAAAAAAGTTATGCTTTTTGTACGATGTGGCCAAATAATGGATAAGTGGTAATGTTATAGATAATCCTGATGATCCAGGAACCAGGAACCAATACTTCTGATACATGTACAAGAAATGATTTTCCAAACAGATTATTGGATGCCAAAAAACATAAAATTGTAAAAATAATTACGGGTGGCAAAAAAAGAACCCCCTGTTTGTGCTACTCACAAGAAAAAGAGTTTAAACTGTTTCATGTGCCACTTTTGCAATGTGCCCCTTCATAAGGGAGAATGTTTTCTTAAATACCACACATTTAAAAAACATTAGTGTTAGTAAATATTTTTTAAAAACAATAAGATAGTTTACATTATAATAATTTTAAATAGTTTGTGTAAATAGTTTAAAAAAAATGTTAAACCACTACATTTTGTTAAAAACCTCGGAAAACTAGAAGCCATTTTTAATGACTGTGCCATACTAATTTAAACTTTTGTTGATATAAAGACGCTATTAGTAATAACATAAATATGCGTAAACTGTTCCAGAAAAAAATGACAAATTCGTGGCCGAATTTCCAATTGAAAACAAAATTAGTGCAGCAAAGTATCATACGTCTAGCTAGATACAGCTTTATAAACTCTTCCATATATACTAAGATTTGTTTTTGTAAGCGACGGGGATGCGGCGATGTTACTTTAAATAGTGAGGTACGACGTGCTTTAATCGACAGGAATTTTCTTTCCGCAATATTTTCAAATTTTAATAGGTTTTTGACGAAATAACTGTGCTGGTTTTCTGACAAGCGGATGTTACTAATATTAAGGAATTATAAATAAATTTTCTTACCTTCCAAATCGATGATTTGTTTCCGACACAATTTCTTGTTTTGGTCCCGGTGTTACTATAGCTGGATGTGAATTTAAAACGTGGTGATGTGTATGTACAGAAGGCAACAAACTAGGTGAAAAGCGATAAAATTCACTGCAAAAAAAGGTTTATTATTTAGAAATCTTTAATATTAATATGAAAATTGTAAGCATGTATAAATACCTTGACAGAGATGTGTTTATAGGTAGCGATGAGGGGTAAGGACTTCGAAATCCAGATGTCGCTGAATATACTGACGGCGTATGCCTACATTTTATAATAATTATGGTTTAATATATTTCGTACAATTATAATAATGTAAATTTTTCTTACCAAGAAGCAACCTGCGACATATCCGGACTAAGCATTGGATATGGATATTGACTAGTGGGGAACGGGTATATTGTGGGCCTCGTTAAACCTTTAATAAAAATTAAACAGATATATGTTAGCAACTCTTAAATAAACTAAAATTCATATTTTGCATCTTATTTTCATGTACAAGCAGAATTTTAAATTTCGATACTAGACGTCATATAAATTTACCAATGTGTATGTATTATTAGATGATGCACGAAAAATAATCACGTTCTTTTTATAATAAAGAATTACTAATTCTGACTAACAAAGAACATATTTTGCCAAGTTTAAAATCATTTATTATTATTGTTTGTACAATTGATTCCAAGATTAAGAAACATAATAAGTTTACTCCATTTCACCGATCCTTTATAATGTGAAATTTTTCGTGAATTCAATATTATGTCATTTAGCAGAGCAACTATTTAAAATTATTATAATGTAAACTGTTTCGTGATTCAATATTATGTCATTTAGCAGAGAGGGTAGCAAAACTGGAAATCTATATCTATCCACCAAGCGAAAAAGTCAACATACTCACAAATGTTTAACTCGTTCCTACGCATTGTAGCTTGGAACGCTAATGGGCTCAACCAACGAGCCCAAGAACTGGAAATATTTCTCCATACAAACAACATTGATATTGCGCTGATTTCAGAGACGCACTTCTCCAACAAAAGCTTTATCAGAATAAGGGGTTTTAATTCCTACTGGACAACCCATCCTAGTGAAAGAGCCAGAGGTGGTTCAGCTGTACTAATTAAAAATAATATCAAACATAATCAACAAGAGGATATTCGTGAAAACTATTTGCAAGCAACTGTTATCTCAAGTTACAATTTAATAACGTCCTCAATAAACTCGGTCCAAGATTTATTATTGGTGGGGACTACAATATAAAACATACAGCTTGGGGTTCCAGGCTTATTTCTCTCCTGGGAAAGGAAACACCTTGATCAATGCCATTCATGAAAACAAATGTGAATATCTGTCCCCAGGGAGGCCAACGTATTGGCCAACGGATACAGGAAAAATACCAGATCTACTGGATTTCTTCATCATAAAAGGTATTCCTCTAAGTTACACTAGAGTCGAAGGAATTAACGACCTAACATCTGACCACATTCCTGTACTGTTGCCAGTAAGTGCTATAGTAATAAAGAAACAGAAAAAGATAAACCTTACTAATAGATTCACGGATTGGGACATCTTCAAAGAAAAATTGGAAGAGCTAGTTGAATTAAAAGTTAGCATTAAAAGCAACGAAGAATTGGAACAACAAACAAACAATTTCATTGAATACACTCGAATGGCTGCCAGATTAGCTACTCCTGAATTAAAGGACAAAGCGGAGATTGAAGTCAAATACCCGGCTGAAATCTGGAAGCAAATCAAGGCAAGAAGAAGGGCGAGGAGAATATGGCATCTCACCAGAAATCTCGCTGATAAGACAACTTTTAATCGAATAAGTAACAAAGTCAATAGGCTAATCAAAAATTTCAAACAGAATTGCCTCGATAACTACTTAAGCGGGCTAGGTCCAGAAATGGATAAGGACTACTCGTTATGGAAGGCAACCAGAAGATTTAAACGACCTGTAGTTCGAGTACCACCTTTAAAGAATGCTCAAGGCAGTTGGGTTCGACAAGACAAAGAAAAAGCGGAACTCTTTGCTCAACACCTAGCAGCAGTATTCCAAGCCCATGACATTCAATCCAACATTGATGTAACACCTGTTTATCAACCCAATCAGGACTTTAAGAGGGTCATGCCAATGGAAATTGCTGAAGAAATCGACAAAAATCTTAATCATAAAAAAGCACCAGGAATTGATGAAATATCACCGGGTCTATTCAAGGAACTTCCACGTAAAGCAATCATCTTGATCACATACTTATTTAATGCCTGTATGACATTGAAGTATGTACCCAAATGCTTCAAAATGGCCCAAATAATTATGCTAAAGAAACCAGGTAAACCAGATGAAGA
The DNA here is from genome assembly GCA_947310385.1 of Nephrotoma appendiculata. Lineage (NCBI taxonomy): Eukaryota > Metazoa > Arthropoda > Insecta > Diptera > Tipulidae > Nephrotoma > Nephrotoma appendiculata. The sequence goes on along the minus strand of OX371226.1, from coordinate 17,444,281 downwards.
AGTAACATCATACAGACCAATCTCACTGCTTCCGACCTTATCAAAGCTGTTCGAGAAACTGCTACTAAAACGTCTAAAGCCAATGGTAAACGTTTCTGATTTTCAATTTGAATTCAGGAATAACCACTCCACAATAGAATAAGTCCATCGAATAACTGCCGTAATAGAGCAAGCGTTAGAAGAAAAGAAATATTGCCCCGCCGTATTTCTGGATGTATCCCAGGCCTTTGATAGGGTTTGGCATGAGCGATTGACATTCAAGATGAGCAAAATGCTACCACAAAACTATTGCCAGCTGCTTGAATCATACCTCTCTGATCACAAATTCAGAGTCATTCATGAAGAAACATGTTCGCACTTTTATCCAGCGATTGCGGGAGTTCCGCAGGGAAGCGTATTGGGTCCCCTCCTCTACCTTCTTTATACTGCGGACATACCTACGACGAATAACACATTCATCGGTACGTTCGCTGACGACATTGTAATTATGTCAGTAGACGAATCTCAACCAAGAGCAGTGGACAATCTTCAACGAGCAATGGACAACGTTACTAAATGGACAATTGACTGGAAAATCGCACTGAATGAGTTCAAATCAACCTATGTGACATTTACGCTCCGACACAAAAATAACACTCTTCATATATACCTCAAAGGGGTGCAAGCGCCGCAGGCTGAATCGGTAAAATACCTTGGTCTGCATTTAGATTCTAGGCTCAACTGGAAACATCACGTGAGACAAAAAGCTGAACAGATACGATTGAAACAACGTCAAATGTACTGGTTAATTGGACATCATTCCAAAATGAACCTGTATTGCAAAAGACTGGTATACCAGACTATCTTCAAACCAATATGGATGTATGGTGCGCAGCTATGGGGTTGTACACATAAATCCAATAGAGACATTATACAACGAATCCAAAATAAATTTCTTCGAATGATCACCAACGCCTACCGATTTGTGACTAACAAGGAAATCCACAATGATTTAGAAATACAATTGATAGACGACGTTATCCGCGAATGTGCCATAAAACATGAAAAGAGACTTCTTACCCACACCAATCTTGAGCCCGTACAACTACTGGACAGTACAAACGAAGTAAGGCGCCTCAAACGAATCAAACCACATGAGCTAACCGTATGAAAATTATAAACCTAGGGAACTGGACACTGGTCCAGCAGACCCACACAACTTTATGCTTATCTCATAAGTACTAATGTCAACCTTACTAATGAATTAATAATGTTTAAGATTGTAGTAGCCATATCAATAAAGTTATTAAAAAAAAAAAAAAAATCAATATTATGACAGCCGTCTCTATGGAAAACGGAAGTTCGGCCGCGCATGATTCCATTAAACTAATAACATCCAACTTTGTTCAGAGTTAGTAAAGAAAACCTAGCCATACTTAGTAGTACGCCATTCAAACTGTTTTCTGAAATGATATTTAATTGAAAGTGTTGGTTGAACCTGGCCAATGCAGTTCGATTTCTTCATCGTATAAAACTCTCTTTCGTTATTTCTCCTGTTTAGATACACCATAAAATTATTCTTTATGTAAAGTATCATACCAAAGCTAAACAGCTTATTTAACTTGTCTGGTTAATAATTAGAATTTAACAAAAATGAACAGTTACACAGAAGGAGTCAGTTAAGCCAAAATTGCCAGTACATTTTACTAAGATTCAACGTATAAACTGATGTTAAAATAAGAAATCTTACTGTTTAGAAAAACAGAGCACTAGTCGATGAATTTATAAAAAATAATAAAACAACTTTGAGCTGAATTGGTACGCTTACTCTATAGCGGATAGTTCTAGCGTTTAGTTCTGGCAGCAACTAATGGTACCACAAGAAATACTTATGGTACCAAATTACTCGATGTTGACATTGGATTAAGACGTTCGTCACCATAAGCGCGGATTTCCTAAAGAAATTCGGTCTTTTAGTGGATCCGAAAAATCATAAATTGATTGATCCATCCAGTAAACTCTCAAAATTGATTTGGATCTCAACGGAACATCAGCACGCGTTGATACACCATTACCATTACACACCATTAACAATGGCTATGGTGTACTGTTAAAGAAATTCCTTTCTTTAACAGCTCCACCAAACTACAATGCTCCGCACATCGTGACTATACAATACAGGGCATTTTTCATTCTCAAGACCAAGACGGCTTGATCCAATACGCCACAAAGCAGCTTTCCTAGAATTCAATACATGGTGGAGCTAGGAATCCGCCGACCTTCTTTATAAGCAATATCTTGTCCATTGCATAAGGACAACGACTGGAGACCGTCGGGACTACAGAAGGCTTAACGCAGTCACAATTCCTGACCGTTACTCTTAAGCAAATCCAACAATTCGTCGGCATGGTAAACTCGTCACTTCAAGGTATTTTTGGCCCAGTATGAACAAAGATATAACCCTGTGGGTGAAATCTTGTTTATCCACTAGTGCCACTAAACAATAAAGTATAGAAAATCAATACACCAGATTCCGATGCATATAGAGGTCTAGCAAGAAAGCTCAATGAGGAAGGTAAAGAATGGTTCACATACGAAGATAAAAACAACCGTGCAATTAAGGTTATGGCCAGAGGCCTTCATCCAACGTGTAAGAAGGAGGATATATTGGAGGACCTAAAGGCAAAAGATCTGCAAATAGAATATGCAGTAAAAATCCTAATAGAACTCCTAAAGAAAAATGCGAGGCTATAATACGTTAAAGCAAAAAAACGCTAAGGTTTCAATCACACGCAAAAATATTGCGGTCGGGAGCCTAGATGCGTAAAATGTACTGGAAAACACAACGCGAAAGAGTGTAAGGAAAGTAGAAACAAATCTGCAAAATGCATAAACTGTAAAGGGCATCATCCTGGGAATTACAGAGTATGTGAAGTAGCCAAAGAAGTTCAAAGGCTAAGAAATAAAATGAATCAGTTTCCTCAAAGCTCTAAGGTTACCAGAGAGAAAAAAAGCAAAAACCAAACGGAGCCAAAGCCACTAATTATAGTCTGTTGTACATGTGCGGAAAACCTACTCGCAAATTGTACAACAATCCTCGAATGTTATCCTGATGACCCTCTCGAAACGATATATATTGAAAACATAGAAGCCACAAATGCTAGGCTAGCAAAGCAAGAACGTTGTCTAAAAGCTTTATACAATAAGCGTCTAGAAAAGCAAGAAACTATTAACGGGCAACAGCCCATTAAAGTAAAATGAGCAGAACATTAAGAATTGTCACCTGGAATACGAACCGACTAGCGCAGCATGTTCCAGAGCTACAAATTTTTCTAAATTTAGAAAAAATAGATATAACTGAAAGCCATTTGACAGAAACATCAGTTATTATGAATATTATCATGCTGTTCATCCAGGAGGAAACGTGAGGGGAGCATATCATCTGTAACAGTGAATACAGTATTTCCTCAATCTACTGCCCTCCAAGCTATAATCTAAACAAGGAAGATTATATGAGGCTCTTTAGATCACTAGGATCCAATTTTATTATTGGTGGTGACTATATTGCAAAATCACCTATTGGGGATCAAGACTTACAACCCGTAAAGGAAAAGAGCTTTTCGAAGCAGGTCGGGTAAACAATCGCGAATTCCATTCTGTAAAACAACATATTGGCCTGCTGATATAAATAGAATACCAGATCTCATTGATTTCTTAGTGACGAAAGGGATTACCGAGGACTACACTGCCGTAGTTTATCTGCTTGATTGAAAAGTCACATATCCTTTATTAATAGGAAAGTTTTTAAAAAAGTAAACTAAAAGTTTAGTATTAAGCCACGATAAACCATAACAGTAAAATTGAAATTATTCAAATTTACAAAAAAGCAAATTGGATTTTTTTTTCTTAGCACGGCAGCACATGTGTCTCGAAAATAGCGAGGGGATATATTCTGACCATTCACCTATTATCATGACACTCAGCACAATGATAATTATAACAATAACTTGCCTAAGCTAACAAATAATAAAACTGGCTGGGACCTACTCCAAGAACTAATTGAAGAATAAATAGACCTTCAAGTGCCAATTAAAACAACGGTATAATTGGAAGACGAATTGGAGGTACTTAACAGTACTATTCAACAGGCAGCATGAGGAAGTTTTCCTACTAATCATATCGAATCCCGTAGAAATCGAAATTATCCCCTTGAAATCAGGGAATTAGAAAGCAACAAAGAAAATAAAAAGGACTAAAATGCATGTCCCGCCTATTAAAAATGAGGAAGGAAACTGGACTAAAAGTGACAAGCAAAAGGCTTTCCATGATGACCATAATTCAGTTGAGATTAAGTACAACTTAAATAATAAAAATGCTCCAGGTTATGATCTAATTACTGGCCAGGTCGTAAAAGCTATTCCCGAGAAGGGAATACGAAAATTGGTTCAAATAATCAACGCTGCCTTCAGACTAAAATATGTCCCACGGCAATGGAACGTTGCTGAAGTAATTATGATTCGTAAACCAAGCAAACCAGCAAACGACAAAAAGTCGTACAGGCCGATTTCACTACTCTCCTGTCATTTCAAAATTATTTGAAAAATTATTGCTCATGAGGCTCAAGCCAATAATAGAAGAACGAAAATTAATTCATCACAATTAATTCATTCAATTAGTACATCTTAGATCGGCTTTTCTGTGTAAAATATAACGGAGAGTACTCTGAACTAAAGAAAATAGCAGCAGGCATACCACAAGGTAGCGCACTGTGTCCTATATTGTATATCTAGTACACCAGAGATATGCCTACTGTGTGTTACCATAGCAACATTTGCAGATGATACAGCAATTCATGCAACTGGAAAATGTATATAAGAAGCAACAACAAAACTTCAACAAGCAACCAACTCAGTGAGTAGCTGGATAAAGAAATGGCGCATTACGTAAATTTCACAAACCAGAAAGTTAACTGGATTCCATTTGAATTTAATTCAAGGCAGGTTCCAAATGCAAATATAGCCAAATACCTCGGCATGACTCTCGATTGCAAGCTTAGATGGAAAGAACACGTTAAAGAAAGGAAAATGTATTGGCTAATAGATAGAAATTCTGAGCTTACAATACACAATAAATTGCTAATATATCGGCAAATACTTAAACCTTGGCAAATACTTAGACCTATGGTATTCAACTTTGGGGTTGTACCAAGAAGACAAATACACAAATGATACAATGTTTTCAAAACAAAGTGCTGCGTGGCATTGTCAACGCACCACGGTACATCACAAATGATAACCTACATAGGGACTTAAATATGATTATGTCAGTTAAGAAATAAAAAAACATGCAAAGAAAAACATTCAGAGCATATTTCGGCACCAAATTCATATATGTACATATATACGAAGTTTGTTGGATACCACCAATGCAGTAAGAAGACTTCAAAGGTAGAAACCTTAAGAACTGGATAGTTGTATTTAATTAGGACAGAGAAATATAATAAATTATGGTAATTCAAACAGGAGTAACCATTGGGTTAGTGCAAAATTAATACTACCGAAGTTCTATGACGGTCCAAAGTGTAACAATTATATACAGGAAACCAAGCATAGCGAAGTTGCATTAAACCATCAAATATCTAAGATAGTATTCGTTATAACACGATGTTAGATAGTATCACATATGCGCTGACACAGAGTTAATCAGAAATCTCTGCCGATATACACTAGATTTTAAATATTATTCTAATTTCTATTATCATGTGAAGAGGTTTCCTCGAGAGAAATAACATATCAGATTATACAATAAAAATACAACACATGTTCGGTCATTATCTAACATGCACACAGATTTTCGATTTCAATCATAATTGTCTTTATGTTGTAATTAAACCCGATGCTTGTTTATTTATTAGAAAATCAATTAGAAATCCCCCGACTAACCCTATATTTTAGCCCCTAATCAAACTCTCATCATGTACATATGCATAAGATATACGTGTATATACATATGACATATTAGTGTACAATAGTTTAAATTTATCGAACCGATAACATAATCAAATTATATTTCGAGAATAGTATTAAACTCGGGTATGTACGAGTGTAAGTATGTATGAATAACGAGAACATCGCATTATATAATGTCGAAAATTGTTTTCCCTCTTTAATAGCTCTCTAATATCATGAGCATTACATGCATATTTCTAAAATACATGAAAAGCACAATAATAATTGTGTAAAAGATGAAATAGAAATATAAAAAATATCGTTATAATTTAACAAGCAAAATCCTTTTTACAGGACTTAACATTTATTTGAGATATTATTAAGGACAGAAGAGAAGTGAATATATTAAGTTGCTCATTTTTATAGAAATATGTATTTTTGTCATTTGCATGATAAATTCCAATTTAATAATCGAAAAAGATGCAATAGAAAAGGTCGACGAGAGAATTATAGAGATTCCAGTATCATTTGTCATAATACTCCACGATTATGATTGGTTAAACTTTCGTCAGACGGTTGGTCAAATTTACTTCCTATTATATGCAATTTTCTTACGAAAATTTTATGCAATTTTCTTACGAAATACATATTGGACCTATTCTGGGTGATATGTCAGATATTTGTGTCTATTGGAAGCAAAACATACTCCGCCAAAACAGTAAAAATATGAAAATAGGTATTTGTTAGGTACATACACACAATTATTAATGGCAATATACTAAATAAATGTCAAAATTATAATGCTCAATTTAAATTTTACTTTCATTTATGTGACCTGTTGATTGAACAAACGCAGCGCACAGTCGAGGCATTCTCGCAATAACTTTTGCTAGAATTTCTGGCATTATTGAGTTCCAAATTGATTGAAGTTTGTTCCACATAACAGTAGATGATGTTAGAACCGATTGATGTCTTCCCGGTTCCATTCTTCTTATAGTAACTCAATAGGGTTCAAGTCAATGTTCTGAATGGTCAAGATAGCCTTTATATAATTTACATGAATGTTTTGGATCATTATCTTGATGAAAGATAAAATTTTGACTCAAGTCGAATTCCTGAAGGTATTGAGTGGTTCTCTGGTCTCTGGAATATTTGAGGAATATATGAATTTGCAAGTTTCGAACAAAATCAATTTGTGTTCCATTAACTAAATCTTGTGCAGTATTTAAGTTACGAATGACCATAATTATAGAATTGACTTTTAGCTTCAATTTATGAGGTGGCATTCCACTAACATTCAAAATTCAATGGGATAATCTCAAAGCTATAGTAAACTTTTGGTCTCCTGATAGACGATTAATAACATCGTCATTAATAAAACCGCAATCATCTTTCGTTGGTGCTAAAATAATTGTTTTAATAATTTGTTCAGACAATATAGTTTCACGAATATTACCATAAATATCTCGGCTTTTAATAGACACAATTTCGTTTATAGAAAATAAAAATATTAAGGACAAAGCCGTAATTACTATGGCTGAAAATCTGAAAATGGACGAACATATATAAATAACATATGACACGTTAAAAACACCCAGTCGCAACTTTTTTTTTTTGCTGGTTACCACCAGGAATCGAACCCGGGACCCCCGAGTAACAGAGCAAGCACACTACTTACTAAAAAACCCTTTAAAGAAAAATTAAAAAATTAATAAACGTATTTCAAACTTCATAAATATCATCAATAATTCCAATAATCTGCAATGGCAATTCTATAATATCTTCGGCGAACTCAGATTAATTTATCATTCCCGAGTTTATTCACAAATTGTATTCACAAATTAAATTGATTCCGGCCAACCGTACAATCTTCAATCAAAGTAGAGTGTATCCCGTGTGGAACAACTGGTAAAATTTGTTTATAATCTTCACTCAGTAAAATGGGTTTACCAGCAAATAGTGTATTTTTTTTAATTGGATCGTTTACTAAATCCCTTAAAAATGATTCTATAATTTTAAGTACATTCTTTATGGACACATAGATATTTCATCTCTCAAAATCAAATCTTCTGAATTTATATAACGTCCTTTTGAACTATTTGGCGTAATATTTGGAACTGAATTCTCTGGAAATACTGGAATTACAATTCATACAATTCAGATCTTAAATTTGCTTGATTTTGTTTAATGAAATGCAAACGTGAGCCCTCAATACGAACATATTCATCAACTATCCACTGCAAAAATAAAATCAGCTCTAACAGCAAGTCGATGTGCAACATATTGTAGCATTGTAACTCGATTTCTGTGCGCAACAGCATTATATGTACTTGCTTTGTTATGATTTATATTATAATGCTATCCAGTATCACCATTGGGGAATAAATGCAAATACGCCAAAGGATCTAAAGAACCATCTAAAACAGAAATGTTGCGAACGGTAAAACTAACTTTATTAAATGCAACAATATTCCTTTCAAAAGGTGGTTCTCCATCTGTGGTACTAAAAATAGTCGCAACATCTGTTTGAATAGCGTCATTAAATCTTCTAATATCTAAATCCCTGTTAACATTAATAACCATAGACACCTCCTTACAAATGTTAACTGCTCTATCGTAAAATTCATGCATCGATTTAAAAGATCGTACCAATGAATTATTAACTCTATCTTATGATTAAAATTAACCCTAACTAACCCTAAAATTAGAAATGCAAACACTCACTTTGAATTTAATCTAGAGTTCAAACCGCTAAGAGTTACCTTGAATTTCACATCGGACAAACGTGTTTGTTTATATATACTTGATTATCTTTCTCTAAAGTAGTTGAGAATTATTCATATAACAATTTAACTAAAATCATGGATTAATTAGTAATGGCTGTACTTATTAGTGGAACATTGTTGGATACTGAACAGCGATAGCGATATGCGGACACACCAGAAATCAATGTGTTAAATTGTTACACAAAACAGTTAAAAATTTCAAATGCAACTACCTTTTGATTATTTTGAGCTGCACGTCTCATACAAATGATGCCTTATGCTCACAATGCGGTGTGTGATTCACAAATTTGCTGTTGTTGTTATATAATATATGTTGTTATATGTTAAAAAAAAATAAGTAAACTAATACAAATCAACAAACTTATAAAATTTTGATTCGAGTCACAATAACACGCCACTCACTTTATATTATATTGGAGCAGCCAATTTTCTATGTCAAAACTTATATTTAGCGTGCTATTATTGCATATAATTAATTTATTTAACTCTAAACTAAGATTTTTCATTCAACTTTTTAGTTAAAAATCGATAAACAAATATTTTGCTCTACCTATTTATCGGGAGCCGCTATCGGGAGCGCTATCCATTTCAATGGGAAATTTGAAAAGGCTTTTATTTTGTAAACCCCTGAAACCATTAGAAACTAAATCTTACAATAAAAATTTAAAACGCAGCAAAATGAATTCTTGTTTATAACGTCATGTCAAAATAAATGTCAATTAATATATTTCAGGTGATAAATGTTTGTTTTATTGATGAATTTAGTTTTAATTTGTATAGTACAGCGACACCAGTGAATTATAGCTGCAGTTTCAATAGAAAATTGCCATTTGGCTCCGGATAGTGCTCCAATATTAAAACACAGCAAATATCTACCAAACAAAAGAAAAAAAAGGAAATCGGCTAACTAACAGAGAAGAAAAAGGTACTGAACTGTTTTGTCTTTGCCTATTTATATATAGATTACGTTAATTTTCACAACATGGCCTACACTAATATCAGCAAAATAGTCCCAAATCATCACTGAAAAACCTCCATGCTTTACGGTAGGGGCAATACACTCTTTACTGGCACGTTCACCTACACATCTCATGAATATTCGTCTTCGGGTACCAAAAATTCACATTTGGACTCATCCATCCATAAAACCTTGTTGCAATCTTCTATCGTCCAACGTTGGTGTTCACGGGCTAATTTAAGTCGCTTTTGTTTATTTTATTTACTAGTAATGGTTTTTTAATAGCGACACGGCCATGGAGTTCGGCTTCCTGTAGAGGACTATTAACCGTAGAAACACTAACTAGTTTTGGGTGACCAACATTTAATTCTGCGGTTAAATATAGATTTATCCAAAAACCAATATTACAAAAATCAATTTCGTCTTAATGGTAAAAGTGCTCACAAGAACTGGAAAACCGTTAATGAAATTATAACCGAGCATCCAGAATCAAATGATATTAAAGAAATAAATTCTCAGTCAGGATACAATGTATCAGATCCAGCTGCAATTGCCAATGAATTTAATGTATTTTTTACGAGTGTAGGTTCAAATAACATCTCAACAGTTGATTTAGCAACCACTGACAAGGAACGACTAATTATGGACAGTAATAACACAGTAAACAGTTTTTATTTCACGCCCATCAGGCCTTGCGAATTAAATTATGTGATAAATTCTATGAAAAAAAAATCTTCTCCTGGAATAGATGGTATAACCAATAGTGTCATAAAGCCACTTGCCTGTTTTTTAGTGGATGTCCTAGCCTTTATTTTTAATTTAAGCGTGGAAACAGGAACGTTTCCGTTATATCTCAAAAAAGCTGTAGTTATTCCAATTTTTAAAAAAGGTGATAAATCGTGTATTAACAATTATCGCCCGATTTCACTCCTGTCTGTATTTTCGAAAATATTTGAAAAGGTTATGAAAAAAAGAACTTTAAGTTTTGTAAATGTCAATAACTTACTCTCCGGATCGCAATACGGGTTAAGACAAAACAAGAACACCGAAAAGGCACTTTTATCTTTTCTGGATCAAATAATTGACCATATGAATAATGGCCAAACTGTCTCAGCTTTATTCATTGATATGACAAAGTCTTTTGATAGAGTTGATCATACCATCTTATTAAAGAAATTGTCCTGCTGGGATTTCCGCGAGACGATTCAGAAGTGGTTTAGCTCGTACTTAAGTGGTCGAACTCAATGTGTTGGAGTAAACGGCCAGTTGAGTAATGAACTGGATATCAAGTTTGGGGTTCCACAGGTTTCGGTGTTAGGACCATTGCTATTTTTAGTTTACATTAATGGAATATTTTCACAGAATTTCAATGGGTCCCCTACTGCTTTTGCTGACGATGTATCTTTTACATACTCGGGTCCCGATATTTCATACAATATTAATTGCATCGAGCAAGATGTAGTATCATTATCGATTTGGCTGAAAGCACATAACTTTCTGTTAAGTGATAAAACTAAATTCATGCATTTCAAACAACGAAACTCATCAGCATGTCCTGTTAATTATCATGAATTCGGCTGTAATAGTAATATTCCATGCACCTTATCTGGTTGCTTTCAGGTTAACCAAGTAAGTGAATTTAGATATTTGGGTATTATAATAGATGAAAAGCTGAACTGGAAGTCTTAAGTCGAAAGCTTAGAAAATAGACTTTTATTGGTTGCAAGGAAAATGTATGTCCTACGATTATACTGTCCATATTATCTCCTGCGCATTGTCTATTGCGCTTTGGCTGACTCAATCCTCCAATATGGTTTATCTTGTTGGGGTGGGGCATGTCAGACTATTTTAAACCCGGTGTATGTGCCACAGAAGCATATAATTCATATTATGGGTTTTAAAGCTACTCAAGACCCTTCTTGGCCTATATTTCAATCGTTAGAGTTATTGCCGTTACAACATTTATATGTTTTTAAGGTATTAAAACTGTTTTACATTATTAGTGGAAATGATTTCGCAAACTACGCGAATTATAACCTTCGATCTAACTTCCAGTTCAAAAAATTGTTCCGAAATTTAAATTAAATCTTCGAAGGTCCTTCTTCACCACTACACATTCTTAAATGAGTAGGCAAATTGTTGAATAATATTGGAGAGAATATTATTCAACAATTTGCCTACTCATTTAAGAATGTGTAGTGGTCTGTCTGTGTTTTCCAAAATGTTTCTTATTTGGCTTAAGCAAACTAAAAATATTCAGCGTCTCTTCCCGTAAATATGTCGATTCACACTTTGTATACAAACTTTATATTTCCTCAATTGATTTCGTATTGATATAGCACTGCCGAAAATGCCAAAATGTTCCTATAGAGAATTTGTGTACCAGATTATTGCAAACGAATAAAAACGAATGATTATGCATACAAAAATAAATGTGCCAAAACATCAAACAAACTATGATAGTTAAAATTTATTGTAAATTTTACTATCTGGCGTAGTGTGCATATGCCCATTAATTTATAGTACTTTTTCTGATTATTCCATCAGTGCACCGGCTCCTATATTTTATTGAATAATGTGTCCTATATTTTTTTCTCCGTGCAGTACAACAAAATTATGGTAAACTTAAAATTCTAGTTATAAAATCAGGGGCTCTATTTGCGTATCCGTTTCGAATGACATTTGTAACAGTGTAAAGTGATTAGTAGAAAATTTTTGATTTATGGTTACACCTGTACGAAAAATACAAGCCTTGCTGTTTTAGTTTTGACGTTTGACGGCCAAAACATAAATTTAATTCTAGGGTACTTTTCGTTCGTTTTATGGTTATTCCGAACGTTCCATTATACCAATACGATTTCGGATTCACAAATACCGATCATTCGCAAATAAGAGCCCAGTCTAAAGTATTAATTAATCAAACAAGTTTCGCGCACAGAAAAACACAACACATTTCTTTAAAATCAACTTCAGCGTAAATTAATAATATCATAAATACCCTACTTCCTAATATAAAATGGTCCCCCATATAAAACCAACACTTAATGGTTTGTTTTTTTATTTGCTTTTGGTCTTTCTTGTATATTTTTATTGGTTCGAGTCTCTTGAGAATGGATTATTTGAATTTATATTAAAATTGGTCTTAAGACCAAATGAATTGTGAAAAACAACGCATATTTCTCAACCATGTGTTTAATGAATATTTACGGTAAGATTTCCTCGTGTAATGCATAAAATAAATTGGGATTGGGGTTCGATATGAGAACCTTATGTGATTGTCTGTATATTTTATTGAAACATTATGTCTATATGAAAGGATACCAACTGGTAAGTTAACTAATAATTAATGGCGCTCAAAATCATTAAAGCAATTCTTTTCAGCTAACTCCACCAAGAGAGCTCTGAAGAGGGGCGTGGTCTATTGTGAGCTGTTAAAACCTGGGGAAACGGTTAATACTAAACGTTACCAAAAACAATTGATCGATTTGAACCATTCGCTGCTTGAAAAAAGGCCAGAATACCGAAAAAGGCAACAGAAAGTCATTTTTGTCACGTTGGAATCACTCAGCTGGGAAGTTTTATCTCCTGTAGCTTACACCAGACTAGGCTTCTACCGATTACCACTTGTTTGCATCGATATATATCACACACTTGTTGAGCAGGGTTTGGTTCGTACAAACATGTGAAAAAATCACAAACAATGTGATTGGCCTCAGCAATTTACTTAAACCACGTTTTAACTCACTCCACAGGTTTTCTATTGGGTTTAGATCGGGAGACTGAGCTGGCTATTTCATTACATTAATTTTATTTGCAGCAAACCAGTCTATTACCACATTTGCCGTGTGCTTCGGATCATTGTCCTGCTAAAACACCAAGCGATTTTCCAAGCAAGATTTTCGTGGACCCAGCATATAGGCCCTACACCACTATACGAGAAACACTCCCATAGCATAATATTTCCTCCATCATGTTTGACAGTTTTTTACTGAACAGCATATATATATATATATATATATATATATATATATATTATATATATATATATATATATAAATATATATATATATATATATATATATATATATATATATATATATATATATATATATATATATATATATATATATATATATATATATATATATATATATATATATATATATATATATATTAATGCTATATATAATTGCCGTGGTACAAAACATTCCGAAAAACTAATTGAAAACAGATTAACAATGGTTTAAGCAAGATATTCCGTTATAATAGGGTACAGCGAAAAATGATTACACACAATGACATTTTGTCATTCAATTCATTCACTAAAGCAAAAACATGATAATTTATTTTAACAAAAGAGATTAAATAATGTATATGCCTATATAATAGCCCTTGAATATATCACAACAATGGGAAACGTCTAAATAAATAGGGTTGACGATCATTTATTCCATTATAATAGATCTCTTTGCTCTCAGTCTTTGAAAGCAAAAAAAAAAAAAAAATTACGTGGTTTATATTTTATAGGAAAAACAATAAACTGTTTATTTGGTAATTGATCATTTCAATAAAAAATTCAGGCTTTTCATCTCAAAGATGGCCATAAATTTCCAAAATGCGAGAAATATATTTACTGAATGTTTAGGTGTCCTGGTTTCCTTTCCTTCTGAATGAATGATTTAGTGTCAAGTAGCTGATTCAGTAATCATTGTTTTTTATTTCCGAAAAAAGGTTTGTATTGACACAAATCGTCGTAGTAATGCGGGAAAGGCCTATAATTCTCCTGTATTTAACCCAATTTAATCAATATTTATAATACGTATTCGTTTCTGCATATACCCTTTCAATTTCACTTATTTATTTCGGAGAAATTATAATTAATTAAAATTAAACTGTGATCCAAAGTCACAGCTCAGCAGGAATAGGGTTAAAGATGTCTGCCAATATAATATATTATATGGGATATGGTTCGCTGTGGATATGGTTCGCTTATTAATTGTTGGCAATTCGGTTGTAAGTGAAACGAGAGTTTAATTCTGAAGTTCTGTAAGTTATATATAGTGAAGCGGCTCTAAACTGAGCACTCAAGGGACACAATTTTTTGGCCGCTTTATAGAAGTGGCCATTAAACTTTTTCTTCAAACTGCATGAGCTACATGATAAAATTTGTAATTTTATTCCATCTGGCGGTTTTTGTGTTATATGTGTGAGGTTGGGATAATATAAAAATGAATTTGTAAGTCTTGAAGGAGTTTCAGTATTAGAGAACTCTTGTAACCCTGATACAACGGTTATAAAAAATTTGGTCACATTACAGAATAGAGACGTGG
The DNA here is from genome assembly GCA_947310385.1 of Nephrotoma appendiculata. Classification (NCBI taxonomy): domain Eukaryota; kingdom Metazoa; phylum Arthropoda; class Insecta; order Diptera; family Tipulidae; genus Nephrotoma; species Nephrotoma appendiculata. Next base: position 17,429,280 of record OX371226.1, on the reverse strand, counting down.
TCAATATATAGGAAACATTTGCAATAATATTGTATGGTATATTCAAGTAACTGATAAAGTGCCCAATTTAGGGAAGTGACAAAATACTAACAACCAAAATGACTAAAGGACTAGGAATTGAATTTCTAATTTCTAATTCATATGCATTCCAAGCTGAGCTAATTGTTTTCAGTTAATAAGGAATTATTAACACAAAGCCATTAGAATTGTGCCTCCAACGTAACTCTCGCGTAGGGCCCTAAGTCGTTGACCTAT
>OX371226.1:17243813-17428825 GCA_947310385.1 Nephrotoma appendiculata | reverse complement strand
AAAATCAGTACCGCATCAGTACCGCTGTATGACTGTAAAACATGGAAACATATTCAGAAGATTACAAGATTCGTGTTTTAATGCTGAAAGATTAATTACACCAACGCGTTGTTTCATTCAATTAATTTTGTTTTTTAAAACTCAAAATTGGTTTTAATCTTACTTTGGTGTAAGCGATTATTTTCATTATTTGAGAGCGCGTCGCTACGGTGGCAGATCGAGTAAAGCTCGTAAGTTTCCGCAAATACTAAAGTGGAAGTCCATAGATTCAAATCATATACGCTATCAAACAACGTTGAAGAATAGTGGAGACCTCAAAGTAAATATTTCAGACGTAGATTACACACAGCCTCGACCAATACTAAATTATAAAAAAAACTGCATCCATTCTACCAGTCAGAAGAAATTAAAGAATTACTTAGTCCACCCATAACTATAGCAATTAAGATTCAAGGTGCATCAAGTGCGCTCTTACAAAGAAATGAAAGAAATGTAAAAAACTCAGAGAAAGTTCAGCAAGTGTGTGAACAGTGGCGAACCACATCCCGCAAGCTAAATATGCTGTTAGTAGTCAAAGTTGCAAAGTTGCTAAATCTGACCGCAATACTCAAATGCTGCAAAAAAAATTTAAACAGCATAATGGATGAACAAGATTTGTGTCTGCTCAATGCTATTGGATTAATTATCCTACGACTCATAAAACTAGAAAACAGCGTCAGAGTAGCTCCTAAACTACTATCCTATCAACTATAAAATATTATCTTAAACGTTGAATTATTTTGAAGGACCCATCATAAGGCGGTTTCCTATCAGTAATTATTTCTGATGGGCATCTGTGACTCCCTACTAATGCTAAGTGATTTTTCATCGAATTTGTAGTTTGGAAGTTCAAATTTTTGCAATGGGCAATTTTGTATACCTACACATCTTTGATCTTTGACAAATTAAACAAGATCTTGCTCATATGCCAACGTACTTATTAAGCTTTGGCTAGGAAAATTGTATATTATTGAATATTTCCCTACGCATGATATGGTAATGCCGATCTTTTCGGCCGATCGGTAATGATATGGTAAGGCCGATCTTTTCGAGAAGAGGTTTCGATTTTAATTCATCGTCCGTTTCTTGAAGTTGAATATTTTTTTTAAATCATTTCCAGATTCATATATTTTATCAATTTTCTTTACTTCATGTTCATAATTTTTATCAAATGAACTTATTTCAAAGATACAATGTTGTTCAATAGATTCAATTGTTTATTTCTGTTATTTAGGATATACGAATGGTTCGTGAAGCAGCTTTATACAATATACCATGAGAGGAACTCTAAATGCCAATTGACTCGTCTTACAACTAAGGATGATATTTATGTTATCATAAATTAATCAATTAACAAATCTTATCTATCGAAAGCGTGTCTGCATATTGAAATTAATTTTTTAACCAATCTTATTAGATAATGGCTTTGGTGCGTGTCCGCCCTAGTCGCCTTAATCTTTAATGTGAAAACGCAAGCGGGGCTTGTGCCCCAATAATCGTGGAGTACGATTCATTTTCTAAATATCCATTTCATATTGAATACGCTTACTCCAGAAATGTGCTATACATACCTAGAATCGCCATTATGGTTGGCTTGTACGCCTCTTATCATATCATATCATTTCATATCATATACCATTTTGGTGCAATTGTCGAAACCTAAAATCATAAACAAACGATAAATTTCGATTTATGCGTATTTATTTCATATCTCAAAAAATTAAATATTTTTTTTAATTATATTTGATATTTTATGACACTATATAGTGTAAAAAAAATTAAAATAATATAATTTTTATTATTATTTCCTTGTTGTGAAATTGTATATTTTTTATCGATTTGTACAAACACCATTTGTGTGAGCAGCTTTAATTTACAGCACCCGACTTTATTTTTACCACGACTACACGAAAATCGCGAGAACACATCATTACATAATAATAAGTTAATAAGAAAAGTGCTTTTCTTTCGATTTTAGACATTATTAATAATATTTTTTAATTAATTAGGTGTCAAACAAAAGTTTTGGGAATTTGAAATAAAAAATAAAAAACTCAAATTAATTAATTAAAAATAATGAAGCACAAATAAAAAATCGTTTTTTAAATGATTTGAAGCTACATAAAATATTTCTCCTCGTTTCCAAATTCTAGATAAATGATTACTACACTAGCACAGTATTTTTTAAATCTGGACAATCGTGAATTTTATTTTTAACGATCGCATCTTTTACAATCAACAAATTTAACTACTTTGGGCATTGGAGTTATAATTAATCTATTCGGAATCGATTGTTCGCGCTATAAAAGAAAAATCGGAAAATCAGCTGATAGACGATTTACACAACACATAAGAATTAGATTGAAAATTTAACTATAAATCAAGGGACCCCGCAATAATCTTATGGAAATTGGGTTTCGGTCAAATTTTCTGATATGTTGTATATTTTGTCATCCTGAACAAAAGTCTCCATTGGCACAAAGCTCCAAATTCAATATTTTGGCAGCTACGGAGCTCCAAAGCTTCACAGATCCATTACAAAAATCAAATTGATCAGCTAAATACGGAAATCAGAAAAAGTTTATTCAATTCATTAAAAAAGAGGTTGCTACAACGTAGAAATATTAATTTAGTATATTTGGTGAAGTATTTGAAAGATCTAAACACAAAAACCAAATCACTAACTCAATCGGGAGTTTCTCTGCTATATTCGCCAAAAACGGAAATGCCTAATTTTGAGAAGCGGTTATTGGAAAAATTGTTTTAAATAGGGCAGAATCAGAAAGTTTGGTCCATGGTGAGGATAGTGAGATTAACATAACAAATGTGAATCGGATCCGCTCGAAACGCGATATTTTAAAACGCGATATTTCGAAACGAGATATGACAAAACGAGATATGGTACAAAACGCGATATTTCAAAATGCGATATTTCAAAACGCGTTATGGTACAGAATGTGCATTGCAAAGCGACGGGAGCGTAGCGACCCGATTTATACCGATCCTATATACTCTCGCTCCTATCGATTTTTAAATTCCTATAAACTGAAATTAAATTTCCCCTTCACCCGACTAATATAACCCGATCCTAAGTTTCCGTTTTGTACCATATCGGGTTTTGTACCGTATCACGTTTTGAAATATCACGTTTTGAAATATCGCATTTTGTACCATATCGCGTTTTGTACTCTATCGTGTTTTGAAATATCGCATTTTAAAATATCGCGTTTTGATAATTCGCGTTTTAAAATATCGCGTTTCAAATGGGACCCAATGTGAATAATTATGTTGGGATGTCGCTTGAATGATTTTAACACAAAAAACATTTTTTGTGTGCAAAAATCACAAGAAGTTGTTAATGTCAACACGTTTGGAAAACCTAATACTATAAGCCTAATCCTAAAACCTTATAAACTAATTTGCATTTATCATGTATTAACTACTGTTGCCGAACGTTTAACTGATCTAATCCCGTATTAAATTTGATATTTAAATTATTGATTTTGTCTTTAATAGGTTTTACTTTACTGAGTTTATGTAATTTTATAGTTGAATAGAATCAAGGTAGATAGTGTATCATTTTTAGTAACTTATTCTGCATTACTTGAAGCCTTTTTATATGACATTGGGAGATAGTTTGCCAGGCAGGTAGATTAAGATAGGGGAAAAAATTGCTTTAAATATTAATAACTTGTTATTAAGGTTTAATTTTGACTTACGATTTATAAAAGGATATAAAATTCTTATGAGCTTAGTCGCTTTAGTATACTACTTCAAGATATTTAACTTCGTTGCTCCATGGAATTATATTACCCGCTTCACAAATATTTCTGGATGGTAGAGCATGTATCGCACGTTTACGGGTAAAGAATATAGCTTGAGTTTTCGTATTATTAATTTTTATTTTCCAGGTATATAGATATGTTGCTATTCCCGCATAAGCATTCTCTAACATGTTTACAATCTCTAGGGGGTCGGCAGAATTCGAGAGCATTGCTGTATCATCGGTAAATTGAAAAATGTTGCAACCCTCTGGACGAGGAAAATGATAAATATATAGGTTAAATAATATCGGACTCAATATTGCTCATTGTGGCACACCAGCGGGGATTGAGTGTGATTTTGACTTTATATTTCCCACGAAAACGGAAAATGATCTATTAAAAGATGTTGAAAGATGCTGTCTAAATCCAAATAGAAAATTTGGGAGTAGGTTTGTGTCGTTAATGTGTGTAAGCATTCTCTTTTGTACAATTTTTTCAAATATTTTAGATAGGCTACATAACAAACTTATTGGGCGATAGTTATCCGGGTTTGAATGATCTTTATTAGGTTTCGGTATTGCGATTATTTTTGCAGTCATCCGGGAAAATAATTTAATAATTTAATGTAAAGCAGGCATTAATAATGTAACATAACATTATTTTCAGGTGCTGTGGGCTTCGTTTCAATGGATTATTTGTAATCCTATCAGTGCCTGGGGATTTTGAAGTTTTAAACTTTTTGATTATTAGTGATATTTCCTTGGGAGATGTGTGGTCAAATTGGGTTGTAGGGTTTGGAATAGAATGCAGAAGATTTATTGATTCATTGATTAGTGATTGAGTTCTAATATTAGATAAATTATTGGTTAATAGATGTGATTTATGAAACTCGTACGCAATGGCGTTAGCCATTTCTTGAGTTGTAATGAGAATTTTATCATCAACTTTAAGACAAGGAAGGCCAATGTTTTTGTTTCTAATTACTCCAAAACGGTTTACTTTCTGTCTTTTGTAAGGAAGTCAGGAGTTTATTCCAATTTTGATTCCGAATTTCATAAGTTTTTTGTTTTATTTTATTGGTCAGGCTATTCATTATTTTCCTTAGATAAGGTTGTCTCGTTCTTTGTCATTGACGTCGATAAATGTTCCTAAGTCTAATTAGGTATATTGTCTGTTTTTCAAATGAAATGTTATTATTATGTCGATCTAATAAGGGCACTGGATGTTATGGTATTTTTTCCAATTGGCAAGACTATAACAGCGTATTTGATTAGTACATGAATTAGGAATTTCATGTGCAGTTGTTTCGAATAAGACCGGATTGTAATCCGATGAAAATTCGGGTACTGATGTAAGATTCGATATTAAACCGTGCCTGTTACATAGAACGAAGTCAAGAGTGGATGGGGTACCACATCTCGAACTAGGATAATGTGTTGGTTGAGGCGAGAAGTTAACTATAAATCTACCTTGGATCATTTCATTATAAATAATAAGCTGAGATTAAGTTGATCGGTTTGTTTATATTTTCAATTTCAATTCCAATACTTTCAATCACTTTAGTTTTAAAAGCGGGCAACAATTTATGTTTAACAGTTTTATTCACGATAATTGCAATCCCACCACCTGAATTATTAAATCTATCTAGTCTATAAATACAATATTCTGAATTGATATAAAATTTATCTTTTGGATTTAACCAAGTCTCAGTTAGCATATTTATATCCAAATTATTATTTTTTATATAATCTAATGTCTCTAATATTTTATTTTTCATTGATCTGGCATTCCAGAGCACTATTTTAAAATTATTAAGAGGTAGACTGTTCATTTTGAATATAAATGTTTATAAGCTAATGATGTTATAGTGAAAAAAATTCTGCTGTTACACTGAGAACTTCTGTTAGCAGGCTAGAAATTTCATCAGGCGAGAATACGTTACTTTTATCATGCGGTTTATTATAGCTCTGGTTGTAATTTTCGTCGTGGTGATTGTTATTATTGTTTTTGCCGAAACACCAGGCATTTGTTCCGGTTACGTAATTATTTTGATTCGGTAATTTTGGAAACTCGTTTTCGTTGGTATTATATGGTATATAATTGTACTGACGATGTTGACTATTAGTTTTATGATCCTTTTTACTGGTTTGTTTAACACGGTTGTGTTTAATACTTAATTGTTTTTTAATGGAAATATATTCTTTTCTCTTGTCAGATGAAACAGAGTTCGATGCATGACCTTGTCCACAGTTGATACATTTTAATAATTTAATTTTTTCAACTTCGTTAGTTATGCTAATGGACATTTTGTAGACTCGTGCTGCTCACCACACAAATAGCAATTGTCAACTTGAAAACAGTTCCTAGTTCCATGGCCGTACATTTGGAATTTACGGCATTGCGTTGGTCCATTCCTGCGCCTCACGTAGTAATTCCATTGTACAATTTCGTTTAGGATTCCTGTTATTTTACGCAGTTCGTTTATGTTTGTTTGATTTGGGTTAAAATACAATAAATATGTAGCGTGGCTATTGTATCTTTGCCTTTTTACAGATAGTTGTTTAATTTCAGTAGAAAAAATATTAACCAAAAATATTTTGATTAGAAAAGAACGTCATTTTTTAGAAGCAATACTGAAAAGAACAAACAACTTAGAATTGCTTTTCAATGCCTTACTTACAGGTAAACCAACCAACGGACTAAGAAAGAACCATTTCAGTATCAGGGATTTTGTTTTTTTAGTAATTTTCTTACTTTATTTACTATTTTAATAAATTGTACCTGATTTTATTAATTTTTGCAAACGAAAATTAATTTTTATATCCGAATAGGAATTAAAAATAAAACTATGAAAAAAATCTTTATTTATAGAAGAAAATTAGAAAAGATTGGAAAACCCATAAAACCGATTTTACAAGAAACACGGTTTTTTGCAAACCCTAATAGCCACATTGCGGTTCGTAGTTGCACCACCATGTTCTGGATAATGCACTGAGTAGTAGTGAGCTAACTCTAACTAATCCTAAGTATGATTTTGAATGAATTAAATCTTAAAAAATTCACCATTGCATACAACTTCAAATTACTTAAGTTACCTTATTTATCCAATAAGTTATTATGTATTGAAAAATATGTTCCACTACAACCTATAATTTTCTCCTACGCACATAGAAATATTAACGAGGAACTAACTAACAAATGATTACCTCCTTATTATATAACGATTTATCAAAAATCAAAATAAAATACAATAGAGTATAAAAAAATTAAAATAAATTAATTATAACGCGGTAAAAATGTTTTGATTCTTTGTTGCTGTTTTGGATTCACTTTTATACTTTCGTCGTCATTTCGTTCTTCTTGTTTTTCATCGATGTATTTAGCACCTTATTTTCTGTAGCTTTAATTGAGATCGTGTGATTACAATAAATTGATTTATTAGTTAAAAAGCGAAGCTTAGTTAAACTAAACAAGGAATATTCATTATAGTTTTGTGGGGCAATTTGTAATTTCAGTTTCAGGTGTTCAGTAAGATTTCATCGATTTGATTCAATTTGCTAAGCAACTCATTGTAGTTGATTGAGAATAAAACTTTACTGCTTAGCTTCAGATAGCTTCCGATATGATGGCGATCGCTAGTAGTCTGCAGTAATCTAAATAAATTTATTGGTTTTCTCTTTTCCCTTTTTCAATAAAATATTACCACAGACAATCAAAAGAGATTTTTCATTTGAACTAAATGAAACAAAATTTATTTCTGATAATTCCAATGTCATCGTTGTATCAATCGTTGTGTTCGAGTTTTTACATAAAATCACACGCCGTTTAAATTTTTATATTTACAAAGGATGAAATATCTTTTAGGTTGTCTCTAACGACTCGGACATGCGGTTATTGAAGTCTCGGGACAACCAAAGGTCTCTCGATGGGTAAGCCACTGAGAAGGAATTATCGAGGTAGAATCCTGGTAACAGTTTGTAATTAACCATAATGATTTCTGGTATAGATGAACTGATGAGATTGAAAATTTGTTTATGCTCTGCAATCAAACCTAGTTTGTTCCGCACCCCAACAAATAAACAGCGGGGATAGGAACAAAATTGTCTGAAAAGCGAGGATTGGAGTCAAGGACGTAGCATTGGCCATAGTCCCGCATGCCATACCCTGTAGAATGTTAAGACTTGCGAAAGCGAATTTTACCACGGACCATCGGCATTTTGGGAGTTCAGAAAAGTATACTATCTAGGATAAAACCAAGATATTTAATGTTATCTGATCTGGTGATCTATCTAAAAATAGAAAAAACGGACGGTTTTCTTCAATATTTCTTCGGGAACCTTTGAAGATGTTAACGAAGACCTCGATAATGATAAAAAAGCACCTATAATATCCAGAAACGTGCCCACGAGAAACTCTATAATGTATATATATATATATATATATATATATATATATATATATATATATATATATATATATATATATATATATATATATATATATATATATATATGCAAATATATATGCAAATAAGGGGTTTTTTGGGCAGTAGAGAAGCCATAAATAATTCATCAATCACCATTACATCCCTTGAAGGTGATGGCATAGTGTGCAATTTAGGCTGGAGGGGTCATTCGACCATAGTTTTACGAAAATCCGAATGGATGCTGTTACAGCCACTGGCGAAAGTTATCATGGTATGTGTGGTTTCCACAACAGTTAAATCCGAAATCTGGTGAAGTGGATTGACCTCCACGGTCTCCCAATTTAACTACTCCCGACTTCTTTTTGTGAGGTTATCTTAATAGTAAGTTGCATGCGAATAACCAAGATAATATTGAACAACTTAAAATGGCCTAAGTGTCAACCACCGAAACCTAAACCTAGGTACATTCCATAGTCATTCTAAGTATTTTCTAAACAGTGATATTGGTGGACTGTTAAAATTTAACGAAGTGGCTTGATTTTCTAATGAGCATTTCCATGAGATTTAAACTTTCGATTTTTTAATGAGCCGTATGTACATTTCAAACTCGTTCTTAGTATTTTCTAAGCACTTACCATTATTTTAATTGATATTGGTGATTTGCCTAAACCCAAAGAAATGTGTCTAGTAAGTTATATGATTTTTAAATGAGTCTGATAGGGTGTTCGATGAAACTTAAAAATGTTAACAAAGAGGGGGTTCTTCGAAGTGCTTATGTTTGTTTTTTTAATTTATATTTAGGAAAAAATCGTTGGATGGTTCATTTTGAGGGGGACGGGATATTTTTTATTTTCATTTTCTTAAAGAGTGATAAAAATTGGTCAAATGGGGTTTACAAGAATTAGGAATCGATTGAGATGGGATCCTAATTTCATGAAAAGCGTACGGGCATTAAGAGCGTGCTCAGAAGTCGCTCGGGTTAAAGGTGTTGCTCAACACCCTGTCAGATCCATTAAACAAACATATAAGATACTAGGAATACTCTTTTGGATCTAAGCAGTCCAATAATGTCACTGAAGTTCATGCACTCACTAAGAAGTCATATAATTTAGTAGAGACGAACTTATGGGTTGTTGAAGCAGAAACTGCCCAAAAGGTTAATGAGGAAAATTAACCTACAGTTAGTGTACTAGCTCCAGTGTTATATTTAATTTACACAGCGGACCTTCCTATTAAGGTACCAGTGTTAACATTTGCAGCATCAATAAAAGCAAACGAGTAGAAATCAGCACACATTACAGTCACTCTCCGTAATTAAACCTGCCCTCCGATGAAGTTAAATAACATCAATCTACCCCAATGCGAAACCATTAAATACCTATTTATACGTCTAGATAGAAGATTGACATGTTGCCTCAAATATAATAAAATTGCAACGTGTACAATCAAAAATACTACGAAGGATAGTAAACACACCTTGGTACATACGTAACACAAACATGCACTGCGATCTCAACATAGAAACAGTGGCAGATACAATACAGCTGTACAGCAGAAAATGCCAAACTAAGTTAGAACAACATTCCAACACATTACCTTGGGAAATATTATGGAGGCCTAGATATCGGTACCTTACAAGAAAAGATTCCTTAAATCTAGCTAACTTATTCAGATAAACAACAAACCAAATAGTTAAGACTTAAAAATACTAATTCTCTTGTTAGATTTGAAAACAACTTGAGAGTTTCCCAAGATAGGAAAGATTCAAGAATAAAGCCAAACGGGAATTTCTTGAAAATAATACATGACGAAATCACCATTGATTTCACTACTTTTATTGAAATATAGAATCAAACAATTCCTTAATATTGCCTCATCTCCGAACTATTTTTTAAAGGGTCATTTGATCCTTGGGTGAATTATGATGAAGCAAGGCACATGTTACGAGACCGATATAACCACCGGCGGCTCATCATCGACAGTCATTTACGCAGATTCAGAACAATGTCTACTCTACAAGTTGAACCACCTGTGGGGATGCGCAAAATCATCGACACTGCGACCGACACCGTTCCCAGCTTGGAGGTCTTAGGAGTATCAATCACCACTATCATATTGAGATATCATATTAGTGAACATCATCACAGATAAGCTGGACCCTGACACTCATCGCAACTGAGAAATGTCACGATGATTTCCATGACCAAGGCACAGATGGACCTACCACAGCACTCAACCACCTCGCAAACCTGTCACGCAATCACCTCGTACACTTGCCGTCATATCGGACTCTTGTATCACGTGCCAAGTTTGTGCTGGAAATCACGTATTCCAGTGTGTTCAATTCAAACCTCTTACATTCGAAGAACGGTCAAATCTCGCCCGATCAAAGATGTTGTGTTTCAACTGCCTGCGCAAAGCTACACCCGTTCGAATTGCAAATCCAGTTTGTGTCGTGTTTGCACCAAGGATTTCCATATTTGGGGAAGGATGAAAAGAAAGATTCGTCAGCTTTGCTTGAGGAATCCGTAGTTCTCAAAATATTAGAGCCGTTTACAGATTGCGGAAGAAGCTCTACCACGAGCGCATCACTAGCTACAAATCACTAGTTACTAGAAAAAATACACTATTCTCAACAAAACTACATAGATCTGATAATTGTACACTTACAATTTACAAAAGTAAGCCGAAAACAGTTATGCTTCTACTAAGCTATAGCCATTGATAAAGACAGTAAGTTTATACCTGAAACGATCAGATTCTATAATAGTACCAAATTTGATGTCCCAAAGATGGCCTCTGAGATTTTCTTCAACATTCTTGACCTGGATGCAATTAACTCATGGATGTTATATAAAGAAATAAGCGGCAAAAAAATTTCTAGACAACAATTTGTATTCCAATTAGCTGAAGATCTTACGGAGATTTTCAACATGAGCAACCGGAAGAACAAAATATTAAACGGATAAACTCAACAGATTCAAGTTTAGTTTCATGTGTGACGAAACGAAAAAGTAGAATGTACAAAATATGTGTGTGTGTGGAAAATGTGCCATCGAGAAAGAAATAATTTTGCAAAATATGCGGTGAACATAAATAAAATTTGCATAATATTTATCAACATAGGTTTAGTGTTAAAAGAGTATGCGATTCAAATAACAAACCATGTGCTTTTTAACAAAAAAATATTATTGTGAAGACTTATTGCGCACGCGATTATTGACTATACGAATCTGATACACTATTTGCACTGAATATTTTTTGTAAATGTCAAGTGTCGTTATATTTAAAATGTTCTCATACGTTATTAATAATTTACCAAAATTAGCAAGCATTTAAATCATTCAATTCTGGTGTAATTTTAAGATATTTATGGCAGCAAAAAATTCATTAAACATAATTTATACACGCTATACTTTACAAGTGTACGTCTTTTACTCTAACTCAAATACGATATAAATCAAAATACATATATACAATAAAAAGGCAAACATAGTAATGTCATGGCTATTAGATGTCAATTATATCATGTATAAATATTATGTGCTGCCTTTTTGTTAACAAAATATGAAAATAAACTAAATAATAAGAGTAATATATTAATAAATGAGCAGAACAATTTTCGGGGCACGCGAGAAGAAAATACTGTTTATTGCGATATCACCCCAATAAACCAATAAAATTGTATTAGTAAAGATCATAATAACCACACAACTTCTCACACCCTTGTTACATGCATATATAGCGATAATAATTGTGATGATGTGACTCTTTCCCCTTACTATAGTACTATTACAAATTATGCCAAATTTGAGCAAGAAATTTCCAAAATTCAACTAGTAAATGATAATTTATTATTATTATTATTACACTTTCAAGGGTTAACTAAACTCTCAACAATTTTTCGATTATTTATCGATTTATAATTGGTGTACAGTAAAACCACACACACACACAATTTAAACTAAACAACGATTTTATGTAAATGTACAAAATATACATATCGCGCGCGAATCGCGAATACATGGTGTGTTGATGAGATACATGCCAATGTGCAACACATAAAAACAGAATATACGGAATTACACACGCCCAACTGTAAATAGTCGTTATATTTCTTATATATCAATTATGATTTTATATTTTTTTCCACGGGTCTCAATTCGGTTATCCCCTTTATAAAAACACATCTATACATTATACCATGAATTTTAACAAACAAACAAAAACCGGATTAATCATTAAGAAAACGCAAATTATGGATTTACAACCAATTAACTATACGCACCACCAAAATCCATTGTGCATGCTCTCAGTTTAAATATTTACCATTCCACTTAACTAGCATCAAGTGCACACACTATTTAGGTTTATAAAAAAATTATGATTATTAAGGGATGGATTTATTATATTTCATATTTTTGGGGTGGATTTTACTTAACACACGGAATTATTCTAGGAAATATGAGTAATGAATTACACTACTAATATGCCTATGCGGTACTCTATGCGTGCTCATTAAATTCATTTATTAACAAAATTATTTACTTACCATTGAAACAGGTAATCCACCTGCAGCACCATTTGGATATGAGTATGGTGATACTAAGTAACCCATGTTAAAACTTGATGTGTGACCAGAAGGCTCGGTTTTACCTAAAACATAAAAAGAAAACAGTTTAAAACGTTTTGAAATATTTTACAGGTAAGTGACTTTTAACAAATTGACTGGCCGAAACCTTGTTGGCAATCATTTTATATACCTTTAAACCTTTGCTAAAACCTAAATTGATACAATGATTCATATAAACCAATAAACCAAAAAAAAGTATTATCTTTACAAGTGAACACAATAAAATTATGACATATTACATTAGTTTTATCTTAATTTAAATTAATATAAATCTTCTGACCACTCTCCGGTCTTACTACATTACTGGGCCGACCAAATGCCATGTTTTACAAATAATTATCTAACGAACACTTTCACTAACTGGTTAAAATTCAAGATGTACATCAGTTCACATATCGACCTAACGTCTAAACTGCAGACGACGAACGATATAAACATTGATATGGAAAACTTTGATGATCTACTAGTCAACGCAGCTATTTCGGCCTCGCCTAAACAAAAGAGCAAACATACAAGACACACCATAACATCCGCTGAAATAGAAAAAATATTAACAGAGAAACGTCGCTTAAGACGTATCTGGCAAATTAATCGATCACCAGATGCTAAACATAACTTTAATCATGCAAAAAGAAAACTACAAAGTCTACTACAAAAAAACAAGATGGATTATATGCAAAATTATCTTAAAGAATTATCCCCCCATTCGGACACAAACTATTCATTATGGAAGGCCACTAAATACCTTACACGGCCTCAGCAACCAAATCCGCCAATTCGTCTCAAACGGTGATTGGGTTAGAAGTGATGAAGTAAAAGCTAAAGCCTTTGCTGATTATCTTGAAAGTGTATTCACACCAAACCTTGGATTATCGGTGGTTCAAACAGAAAATATAGCAATTAGAACTGTGAGGAAATTTAAGATAAAGAAACCACTGGTAAAGTTTATTATTGCACATCAAATTCAATTAAAGAAAGCTCCTGGGTATGATCGAATTACAGGTGAAATGCTTAAACAACTGCCTGAGTGTGCTTTTGGACGACTGGCTCAAATATTCAATTCAATTTACGAATCAGGATATATACCTGAGTACTGGAAATTATCAACTATAAAAATGATCCCCAAGCCTGCACTGAGAGAAATTATTGCCCACAGAGATATATTTTATAAAGATTTTTAGATATAAAATATATCTCGTTTCGGGGCAAGAATATTTTATATCTGTAAAAACGAAAAATATATCTAAATTTTTATAACGTTTAGAGACATAAACATATCTCTCTTAGCTCGGTATATACTCCTCAAAGTTAAAAACAAATACTAAATTCGTAATAAAATATATCGATATCAAATATATGAATTTTCCCAATTTTATATAATTATAACTGGACAAGGTATTTCTTTATTAAACAAAGATTTATATTCATCTTATAATTCATTATTTATTTAAACCATTTAGCATGTCGTACATATTCAGTTCGGATATTTTTATAACTCAATTGAATATGACATTTTATCATTTTGTTTTAATTGATTTTAATAATATTTGCCATTAATTCATTGGTTCAATCCAAAACCAATACAAAAATTTATTGTCTCAGATCAGATCAGTTATATCTGAATCTGATCCAGGAGAACTCTGATTAGAGTTCGTCTTAAAAAAATTTAAATTCGAGATATATATTTCTCATGTGCATATTGAGCTAGTAAATTTTATATGTATTTATGACGAAAATTAACAAATTATATATAACTTTTAGAAATAGAAATTATTTCCCACATAACAATAAATATGCTTTACCGCGATATATTATATATGGACTTGGGTTAAAATATTTATCTCTGTTACACATAAACTGTATAACTGAAATAGCTAAATATGCATATACAAAACAGATAAAAATCTTGCTATTGTAAAAATTTGTATATCTCACTGTAATAAAATTTACGAGATACGCAATAAGGCTGTTTGAGATATATTTTATATTGAACTTGGTTAATTTTAATACACATGCTTCTATATTTTATTTCCAAATCGGTAAAATGTTGCAGATAAGTCATTATATCTATGTGGAAAATAGTTTTTTTTTCAGTGTGGCAGGGATCCTACCAAAGTCTCGTCATATAGACCAATAAGCCTACTACCAATCGTCTCGAAAGTATTCGAAAAAACTATTATCGAAAATATTAAACCGGAACTACGAAATATCATCCCTAGTCATCAATTTGGTTTCAGAGCCGAGCATGGAACCATTGAGCAAGTGCACCAAGTAGCTATACAGAAATCAGGTCAGCATACGAAGATAAAAAATACTGATCCGCCGTATTCTTGGATGTTGCCCAAGCATTCGATAAAGTTCGGCACGAGGATCTGCTTCAAAAAATAAATCTTAAATTGCCAGAAATTTGGCATATATTCGCCAAATTTTTCAAATCGCAGATATTATGTCAAATACAACACCTCTAAATCGAACGAGAAAAACATTCTGGCTGGAAATGTACCTCAAGCTAGTGTGCTTGGCCCAACGTTATATTTAATTTTCACTTCAGTGCCCCAATTCTCTAAAAACCAAGATAAATTGTAAAATGTAAAAGTGATAATTTTTACACACGAAAAAAATTATCGTAGAAGTCTAGATTTATATTGGATATCGTGATGTTTTAGTAAACTCGCATTCTCTAAAATTTTTTCAAGATAAAATATAAAGTGGCAAGATAAGTTTATGTCAAAAAGTAACACAAGTAATTTATCGCGGAATAACTTTGCGTGAATGTGTAAAACGCTTTGGATATTATTAATAACACTGTGCTAGTTGAAAAATGCAACAAGCTGGGCACCCGGGGGGTAAACCTAATTCGACTATGCTGAATTCATTGGTGCTAGTCCCATTTCAAAGTTAGTCCCAATTTTCGAGATATCGCTTTCGACATATTTTGCCTCTGAGACAAATATTTGTCAAAATATACACTCATATTCACGTTGATAGCTCCTGAACCATTAAGATTTTCGTTATGCTTTCTTCAGAAAAGTTGTTGCGCAAGCCAAGACCAACAACTTTGCTGAACATATCAAGGCCGAAAAACGACATCTACAATCACATTTTTGTATTATTTTATTTTTTGAAACGCAAAAAAATAAAATAATACAAAAATGTGATTGTAGATGTCGTTTTTTGGTCTTGATATATTCAGCAAACTTGTTGGTCTTGGCTTGTGCAACAACTTTGCTGAAGAAAGCATGACGAAATTCTTAATGGTTCAGGAGCTATCAACGTGAATATGAGTGTATATTTTGACAAATATTTGTCTCGACGAAAAACATGTTTTTTATCATTTTTTGTCCATTTATTGAATTTAAATTGATCGAATAAACACCTCATCGACATATATAGATACAATAGAAACTATTTAACAGAAAATTAGATTGATTCAGTTGATTTTATTGTGATTTTTCTCAATTTTTTCCTAAATAATTTACATTTTTCTTAACTTTTAATTTTAATTTTCTGATTTGTTCGTGTCGTCTTCGGGTTCTTCTTCCTCTTGCAAATTCCAACAAATGTCACCCAAGAGTGCATCTAGCTTTTTGCCGCTGTACCAATGTTCGAGCCTTGCCGTCACTTGGTGAAAACGCTCGCCGTGCTCATCGGATTCGGCTGGTGATTGTTCAATGGAATTCTTTGACTTGGTAACGTGAAGGAGAACTGCCTTCAAGCTGCTTTTAGAGGAATCGATGAACAATCGCCAATCTTCAGGATTATATGCATTGTGCATTGTGGATACCAAACCTCGGATATCAGTGCAAAAAGCGAGTGAATTATTCTCAATTGATTTGAAAAAATTCGTAAAATGACGATGACGATTTATTGCTCCATATATCCGAACATTTGGAGCCAAAATGTTCACTTGTTTTAAATCCTTTGACAAAAGAATGGCTTGCCGCTGAGATAGTTTCAGGCGTCGTACCATAATATCCAAACGACTTTGCGAGATTTCAATGTGATTGCATGGCGCAGTGACATTTGATGGTTGATAAATTGATGCAGATGTTTCTCCGGTTTCACCTGATTCAAATGTTGTTGGTAAATAATCCTCGGTTGGGTTTGATCTTTCCGGAACAGGCATTTCATCTGAATGCGGCAGCGGTAGATGTGTATTTCTCGTTGCAGTGTATGTCAAAGAACCACTTTTGTTTCTGTTTGTAACGAAAATATAATTCATGCACCCATAACATTGAACTGCATCATGTCCTTGTGGATCGATCCATATCATCGGGACACCAAATGGCATTGCGGCTCCAGTGTTTTGCCATCTATGCAGATGGGAAATGCATGTTGTACAAACAAAAGACGGCACCCAATTTACACCACTAATAACATTTTGTGAAAAGTATAGTCGATATAAATCAGCGGTTTCACCACTTATTTTGAGGCGATTGCTCATAATTGTAAATTTTCCACACACATAACAAAAGCACTTGAGTTTATAACACCTATCCATATTATTTATTTCACCAGATTCACAAGACGATTTTCACTTTATTTTTTGTATTCTTTTGTCACTTTATATATTTAGATGAATAACTTTTTATTTTTAATTGTATATTACAGTTTTTAGTTCTTACTTCTTGTGCCAATTTTTTAACTTTTTTAGAAATATCAATTTCAAGAATAATCTCTTCTTCGGTTTATTTTCTGCTACTGTTACATAATCTATTTTGAAGCTCTTTATATACTGTAGCTAAGGCGCTGCTGTTTGGTCCCTGCTTTGTTTTTAAGTTATGGAGGTCGTAAATTTTATTGGGGTTTTGTGTTGATTTTGTCGCGAAGTAAATTGTGGGTGTTTTTGTTTTTGTACATTTTCAGGGTGTGAATTTTGGCCGTAATTCGTATACGTGCAGAATACTCATGAGTCAAATTGGGACACCTGTCTAATTTCAGTCCTTTTTTGATTCTGTGCAAAATGGTTATATTTTTATTGAATTTAGTGTATGGTTTCAGTTTTTATGTGTTGTACGAAACTTGATTTTATGTACTTGTGATGTGTTCTTTGTATCTTATCTGAGATGAGTGTCTTGTTTGGCCTAAGTATGCCGAATTCCAGTTGTATTTAGCCTTACCTGTGCACTTATGTTTCTCGAAACGGCAAGGTGGAGCCGGAGTCTTCTGTGAGAAGCTTTTGCCAAAACTGACAAGACCCTGCCTTTTTGGGGAACATGCGAGAAGGCTGGGTTTACAGACGAATGATTTTGTAGAAGTTGCATGGACGAAAAGGAAGAAGAGACTTTAGATAACATCCTATGCTCGTGTCCGGCACTATCATACAGAAGGCATAAGTATTTGGGCGTGACCAGTGTGACCAGCCTTTCAGATCTCGCTGAATGTGGAGTGCGAGATATTTTGCTGTACGTACGTAGCTCCGAATGGTTTTGAACAGGGGTAAAGGGGAAATATGTTCCTGTGGTATCACAACGGGGCACTCCTGGTCTAATTGTGCGGAAGTGCCACTCCAAGCTCACCTTGGCCTAAGTAAAACACACACATATGGAAAAATAACACAAAAATGTGAATGAAGATGTCGTTTTTCGGTCTTGATATGTTCAGCAAAGTTGTTGGTCTTGGCTTGCGCAACAATTTTGCTGAACATATCAAGGCCGAAAAACGACATCTACAATCACATTTTCGTGTTATTTTATTTTTTTTGCGTTTCAAAAAATAAAATAACACAAAAATGTTATTGTAGATGTCGTTTTTCGGCCTTGATATATTCAGCAAAGTTGTTGGTCTTGGCTTGCGCAACAACTTTGCTGAAGAAAGCATAACGAAAATCTTAATGGTTCAGGAGCTATCAACGTGAATATGAGTGTATATTTTGACAAATATTTGTCTCAGAGGCAAAATATGTCGAAAGCGATATTTCAAAAATGGGGACTAACTTTGAAATGGGACTAGCACCAATGAATTCAGCATAGTCGAATTAGGTTTACCCCCCGGGTGCCCAGCTTGTCACGCAAAAAAAGTTTGAAATTCAAGCACAGTGTAATTAATTGCAATTTTTGATATTTCAGTTTATAATTTTATTTTGGAATTAAACAAGCCAAGTTCTGACAATTCAGTTCTAACAATTTAAATAACTGCGATACTTTACATAAAAATGTTATAAAATTTTTTCCATTTAGAATGTAAAAGTGGACTGTTATGGAATTAAAATATTCTTTCAGTAAATCAAACATTTGAATATTTTAATCGATCGTCTTCACTGTACCTATACTTTTGCTTAGGTTAGCTCCAGTATTTACACAAAAACAATAAAACAAATAAATTTATTATTTATAATTTTATGTTTAAAATAGGGAATAAATGATGTACCTATTCATATTAGAAGAAAAACACTTAAGGGGTAGAATATCCTAGAACGAGATGGTCTGTGGATTACAGAAAAAGCAATTTTAGTTGGTCAATTTTCAAATATAAATGTCAAGTGTTTCAAGTGTCTGATTTGACAACATCTAAAATGGACCCACTCTCCACATAGCAAGCAAATCTTTCAACTTGGTGTGCACTTATTTATTTATTTATTTATTTTAATTACAATTTAGAATAAAACCGTACACGTAAAACGTTTGTTTTCAAATGTGCAGTTTATTAAAATTCCAAATACAGCCATTTCCTTCATTTAATGGTTATCCCGTTAGTTTCCTGCTAATATGTGGCATTTGCAATATTTTACTTGATCATTACACATGCACAATTAAGAAAACTGACGAGCATAATAAATATGACGGCCTATAGAAAATCTAAATTAGTTAACAAATTTCAGTTTGTTATTGTTTAATATTTCATTTAAAGGCACTAGGAGCTTTCAACAGTCTATATATAAGATCTTACAATGCTTTAATTCTAAACTATTTATTAATATTATGTTTTGAGTAATTAATAATTAGGACAAATTTCGAATAATAATGAACGAGTACAAAATTTAATTATATTATGCATTAAAACTAGCTTTTAACTAGCACTAATTGATGCAGGTAATTGATCAAAGTCTCACCTCCTACTCGTTACCGATCCTTAAGATTAACCCAAACATTTTACAAAGATTAAAAATTAACTCATGGTAAAAAAACAAATCGTAACACTAAAACGTCCCTCCATAACTAGACCTACATCAACTACTAGAAACGGTTTCGATTAACAAATTTTCAGTGCTATTGAGAAGGCACATAAAAAAATATAGGATGAGCAACTCGTGGAGTTCGGAAAAGTGGCAGTGGCTAACTAAATTTGATCTTTAAATGAGCTTCGTTGCTTAAAACGCCTAGCTTTTTGTAGTTTACTTTAAATTCTAAAATTCTAATAAGACAATCCCGAACTTTTCGAGATCCGCATGTGCAGAAAGAGCTAAATAGGGCATCGGAAAGAGCTAAATGGGTCTTCAACAACGAAATACACTGAAATTATGATCTGCTTAAGACAGATTCGATTGGATTTCAAAAACATATCGCAAATAATAATTACATAATAATATGATTTTGTACTTAGTATAAAGAATAACCTTTAAACAGATTAGAATATACAACATTAACCAAAATTCAACGGATCGATCAATTGTAAACAAGACTTATATTGTACACGTCTTTACCATACGAAATAAAGAATTTTTTGACTGTTGTAATGTTCTCGTGAAACATTTGGTTTTTTTTATAAGTGTATCTAACCGTATCTTGATTTGAATTCCAAATAACTCCCGACTCCGATTATTTTTCAATATGATTTTGGGGGCTATGTGTGATTCTAGATGGCTTTGATGTATATGCAACAATTTACGTTTCTAGAGATTATATTTTTTGAGTTATTAAGGATATAAAATAATTAAAATTTCGTTTTGACGTTTAATGTTGTCTTGCTCGCTTGCTGTCAATAGGTTTATCTTGGGTAAAAAAACTGTTTAGAGAATGCGATTTAAAAATGCCAAGATAATATATTGTATAAAATTTTCACCTGTTAAATTAGCCATACCACAAACCTGTAACAACTTGAACTATAGATTGTGAACAGATGCTATTTAGTGTAACTTATATCCATAAGAATAATGTTGAAATTTAAATGGGAAGGGTAGTTATAGGCCCTCAAAGTCTAAATATGAACCTACATTCATCATAAGAGTGTGTTAAGTTTTGACATTTATTTATCGTAACGGTATTAAATTTTATGTTGGAGTGCAATTACAGAATGCAAATATTGTAAAAAGGCAAGATAAATTATCGTTTACACGTTTACAACTTATCTTACTGCTTAGAGAATTAGGGCACAGATCTACCAACGTCTTCGCAAATTCTGACGTCTTCTTTCGCAGATGATACGGCAATCGTATGTAGCCATAAAAATCCTGAAAAGGCGTCCGAAATTCTACAACAACATGTTTATGACATCGAAATATGGCTAAAGAAATGGAAGATAAAGGTCAATGAAGAGAAATCGACCCACGTAACATTCACTTTAAATAAGCTTGCTTGTCCGCCTGTCACAATGAACGGAATACCAATCTCTCAATCAAATGGAGCAAAATATCTAGGCGTCCATCTAGATCGACGGTTAACTTGGCGAAAACATATTGAAATGAAACGAGACCATATCAAATTAAAAATTGATAAAATGCATTGGTTGATGGGGAAATATTCAACTATTGACCTAGAATACAAACTTCTTCTGTATAATACAATGTTTAAATCAATTTGGTCGTATGGTTGTCAATTATGGCAATCAACCTCAAATTCGAATATCGACATTGTCCAACGAACACAGTCAAAAATTCTGAGAATGATTACAGGAGCACCCTGGTTCGTAAAAAACAAAAATATACATAAGGGCCTTAGCATCCTAACTGTCAAAGATGAATTGAAAAAGATGCGGATCAGCTATACAGGGAACTGGTATCTCATCTGAATTTGCTGGCGCGAAACCTACAAGATATACCTACGTCTTCGCGATTAAAGAAGAAAACGATGGCTGCAATAGCATACATTATAAAATTATTAATGTTTGAAAGATTCAATAAATAAAGAAAATTGCTAAAAAAAAATTAAAAAAAATCTTAATTTAAGGCTCTACTCTAGTGTCTATTTGGTTATTATTTTAGTAAACTAGCTGAGCCGGCGAACCTCGAGTTCCGCCCCAAATTACTTCGTCCGAGCAAATACTTTATTCCTTCATGAAAATTGATTTTGTTGAAGAAAAAATCAAACAACTCAACTCAATTCTCAATAGACGATTGAATGGAGTGGGCATTCCATTCCCTTTTCTATCCAAATCAACACTAATGTATTGAAAACTGAATGAAATGTCGATTCGGTCAGGCATCTATCGAAAATTGAGTTGCTTTTTGGATTTTTTTTCCCAGTGTGGAAATGATTGGAGTCAGTTGGAATTCAAAAGAGTTCAATGTATTTTATTCGAGTGTAATTAAATCGAATACAGACGCAAATCTATACAATATTTTTCGTTTTGTTCTCGGGCGCGTAAATGAACAACGATGATGGTTTGGCAACTCTCGAACACGCGACGTACAACTGACAATAAGAAAAACACGGAAATTCCAGATTTATTCCGCACACTTCCAACAATTGACCTTGCGATTTGTTAATCGTCATAGCGAACGCCAAACGAACAGGGAACTAAATGCACTTGAAGTCTGCTGGAATTCAAGGATTTAGAACATCCTCTCCTTGGAATTTATCCTTGATGATGGTCGCTTGAATCATGTTCTTCATCAGTTTCTTCACAGCTAATCGCGTTCCATTACACAATCGTCTTGATTGGTCACACAGTCGTCGCGAATTTGTAACAATGCATTTGTTGTTCGCTGCTAAAATCACTCGTCGTGCACATGCAAAAAATTCGAGAGAAACGAAATCAATCCGGTCTAAATATCAACAGGAATTTGACCATTGCCATGCCCAACAATTGTTTGGAAAATCAGCAGTTGATGAGTCGTTCTGTAACGCGACTCTCATGTTCGTGGTCAACTGCAACTTCTTCATATAGCGCGAAAATCTCAACGATTTAAACATGCGTTTTCATCTGCAGAAATAAAAGCCTGAATCGCTGCCGGACAACGAGTTTTCAACGCCCAATAAACATTATTGCGATCGAAACATCTATCGCAGTCGTGCAAGCTCGCACTTTATAAAGCACTAGTAAGACCTGTGCTGACTTTCGGAAGCGAGTGCTGGACCATGACCTCTAACGATTGTAGATTATTATCTACCTTGAAAGGAAGGTAATCCGTTTAATCTTTGGCCCAATTAAAGTTCCGAACAACGAATATCGGATTCGTATGAATCACGAAATCAAGCAACTCCTTGGAGGCAGCGATATCATCGGATTCATCCAATCCAATCGAGTGAGATGGCTCGGCCATGTTACAAGGTCTCCACAACAACGGATGATAAATAAAGTGTTCCACCAACAACCAGTTGGAGTGCGTCGTAGAGGAATACCCCGACTACGCTGGCGAGACGACATCGAACAAGATCTACGAACATTAGGATGTCGAAACTGGAAGACGAGAGCTGTGGATCGAGATGGATGGAGGGCCTTAGTGAAGGCGGCGAAATCCCTTCATGGGATGTGAAAGCCAGAGAGAGAGAGAGAGCGATGATGTGCTTTCCAGCACACTAGCAAATCTAATAAATAAGTAATTTGGTGAAGGTGTATTTCCTGCTGCGAAAAAATGCACTAAGCACAGAAAAAAAAGGTCAAAGGACCGATAAATCTAATTATTGCGCGATTGCTATTTGTTCAGTTATTTCGAACCATCTCAAAGCCATCTGGAGAAATAAACTGCTCAGTAAACAAAAATACATAGTTTTCGTAAAGGGTTTTTCAATTTGGGCGGGTCGATGTTGGCAGCCTGTGGCGGCCATGTCATTTTGTTGGCGTCTGTCTAATCTGGTGTTTTTGCAGTTACGGATGCCAAATCACCATGACAAATGATACGTTTGAACAGCACGTCCAAATGATAAAACTCTATTATCAAAGTGAGTGTTCATTAGTACAAACGTTACGCTCATTTTACCCCAATTCGAGACAACCGGACCAATTAGAACCACTGGGATCTGTACCACTGTGAGAAGCCGCGGCGGACATTTGAACGATGTTACATTCCATAAATAATGGTATACATGGACCTTTCAAATAAAAAAAGAAGTTCGTTAATACCTACACATAGCTTGTTTTATTCCATTTCAACATTGAACCCGCCTTGAAAAACTCTTTACTAAGTCTAATACTACCATCGCGCTATATAATTTATGTTTGGAAATTCAATTCAGAATTTTTCGGAAATTTAAAATAGCTTCCAATTCCTTTGACGTGTAAAAGGCCTTTCATTCGGTCAACATAGCCATATTAATCAAAAAATGAAAAAGTATAAGTAATAGCACACCCTAGCAAACTTCCTATCGATTGTGGGGTTCCGCAAGATAGCATTCTCAGATTAATACTATTTCTTATTTTCATCAACAACGTTGTGCACCTTCCTCTAGTGAGACTTCTAGTGGTGTTAGAATGGAAACACCAATAATAAATCTAATCTAACTGGTTAAAAAACAACAAACAGCTTTAAATATCGGCAAAATGCGAAATATTATTGCTGATTTTCAACAGTCCCCTTTTATATATCTATTGTGGTAATTGTCGGACACAGCAAGTTGACTCATTTGGGTCAACAAAACACCAAAATAGCAATCAAATTATTAACGATGTGACCCAGTTTCATCTGGTGTTTCGTCCGATAGAAGTAAGTTGAGTAACTCCAAACGGGTGTCATGGGAAGTATCTATGACGGCTCATTTGCGTTGCTAATTGCATTTAAAACTTCTGGAGGCCTTGATTTACCGGTGGATTAGAGTTAACTAACTAGAACGCTTCTACATAGTCCCAGGAGCCAATCAAGTGTTTAGCAAATTGACCCTAGTCAGATATCTAAATGGCATATCTCGGAGTTTTGCTACTTGCGAGAGGATTATTCTGCGGCAGGTTTGCCATGGCATTTTACTTTAAGCATTGAAGTCTCCTATGATCGCTACTTTTTGGTGTTGACCCGATAAGGAGCCTAGGATCGTTTCGATTTTCTACGTTTAGACGGCTCAGGCTTTACTTACGGAACTGGCCCATGGGATAACAGCTACAAAACTACCGTGAATCCGATCGAAATATATTCAAACATAATTTAAACCTTTTAAAATATGTAAATTTCAAGGAGTTTCTCAACTCTGAAAAAACAGCATCTCGAATGATTTAAACATATTTTAGATTGACTCGCTGAGGGTGAAATTATTATCTCTCATGAGGTTGCTCTGGAGCAACCCCATTAACTTCCAAAATAGTAAAGTTTGGTCTGATTGGATTGAGGACATCTCGGAAGGCAAAAAAGCCAAACCCTCGCGGTCATAGTTTGGGCGCTATCAGCCCGAAGAATTTTTGAAGAAAAATGTCATGCCAAATATTTATTTATTTATTTATGAATTTAATGGTTGAAGTTGTTACCAACTTATTTCGACACATTCAATTGTCCCGCGAGTTGTTCTTGTATCAAAACTTTCTTCAAACTTTTTTGATGCTCTTCCACGTTCTTCGTTTCTCACATCAAAATCAATTTGAATTCATTAAATCACTCATAGCATTGAGATTTATCAATAGCATGTTCACCGTAAGTTTTGACGAACATTCGATATGATTCTGCAGCAGTTTTAGAATCAAATGATAACAAAAATCAATGATGTCCACAAATCATAATATGTAGGGCTCGATACTTTTTAACACATGTTGTATGGTTATGAATTGGATGTTGTTGACAGATGTCAAAAGAAAACAATGGCGCCGATGACGTGGTTTGTCGAAAGGGTACATTGTCAAGTAGGTGGCGCCATTTATTGATAAATTCCAGTTTCATATTTACACACCTGGCTTATGTAAAGCAAGATAGGTGCGTCGCCAGCTTTCTTAAAAATTTAAATCAGTATGGCTTTTAAATCAGAAATTCAGATTACGTTGCATATTAAAATTGACTGCAAAGAAATTAATATTTTTAATGAAACTTGCACATCGGACTCGTATTTATTTAATCAAGTTTTTTCTTAATTTATTTATTCTAATTGTTTACTCGTATATTATCTGTCTCATCGTGTATTTGACATATTTAAGTATTTTATAATCCTATTTCAAAAATTTGTTGATCTCTGGTGACTATCGCACACTTCTACATTAATAGCAACACGGAAACCATTTTACTACGCATAGTAGTTCAACAGGATTGAATTCTAAAAATCAAATTAGATGTTATGACAATTTTCATACTAATGAAACCATAAAGTGCCAGTCAGGCAAATAACAACTGAGAAAAGGTTGTAAAAGTTTGTTCAGTATAACAACCAAAATATTTGTTATTATATTTCCCTAAAATGTTAACTTAATATTTAGTGTGATGATTAAGCTATTTGATTATCTTGCCGCAAACTCGAATTCGAATCTGGCCGCTGGCCAAAAATAGTTCACTTCAAACTTTTAATTTGAATTGAGTTGCACAAACGATGAAACCAACAATTGTGTATAAGTGATAAGTTAGTACTATATGATATTTTCACAGAGCAAATAACTTATAGTTCAAACATCTAAGTTAGTACAGGCTGTCTCAAAACACATGTACTAACACTTTGACTGTCGCTAGCATGCCGCCTTTTGTGTTTTTGAAGGTGTAATTAATGTTGCAGCGTGGCAAGAAATCAACTTAGCTTGGAAGAGAGGTAGTTTGTCCTGAAATGTTATTGGAAGACAGACAACGCCACGAAAGTCCAAAGCCGGTTCAGAAGGGAATTCGATGCAGCTTTTCGAGACACATGAATTGGACGAAAGGGTTGCATTCAATACCATGCGCGTTCCTCAGACCTCACTCCTTTGGACTTTTTTGTGGGGATACCTAAAGGACAGAATTTAAATAAATAATGTAGTTGAAATGACAAGACAGACAACATACAAACTCCGCACCACAAACAAAACGCCTGTTTTTATTAAAATCTCGTATTGAACGTCGAGCTAGGTTTTTATCACTAATTTGCACTCAATCCATCGCTCCAATGTTTATACATGCATCCAATATAGATAAACTACTCAACAGAATCTGTATTGTTTTAAGAAATAAAATAGTATAGAAGCCACGTTTGGGTATTAGCTTTGTTTGCTTTTGAATTTATCGTAGCAAAACAAAATTGTTCATCGTAATTGGGCATAAATTGAGTCCGAATTACAATTACTACTGACAAAAAAACCCAACTTTTGCCGCGTTTATACCACAGCTAAAATAGCAATGCTACAGTTGTCAATATTAGTTGGTTTGCGTTCATACCGTATGTTGCTATAAACGTCAAAAACAGAAAATTTTACGTCACTTCATTTTTTAAATTTTCCGAAAGAACAAAAAATTATATCATTGTTAGGTACAAAATATGTAAATTTATTCAAACTTTTTGACATTTTGACATGTGTAGCAATGTTGCTATTTTAGCTGTGGTATAAACGCAGCATTTGATGAATAATTTATTTTTGCTACCGCAAATTCTGAAGCAAATTTTATTATTTCCTCTATTGCAAGGAAAATGTCACCAAAACAATTTGTATGGAGGAACCAAAACCTTTCTTTCAAGAAACAGTGGCTAGCTCAAGTTATTCGAAATTCAACTAGGAGATGTGTATTGCAAAGTTAGCTGCCGATATCCCTTTGACAAAATTGAACAACACTATATTTTCTTCGTTTCTAAAAATATGTATACCAACAACATTATACTGGATGAATCAACGTTAAAACAAAGATATATTAAGGCGCATTACGAGAAGAAAATTAACGAAATAAAAATAGCAACACAGAATAATCATGTGTGGGTTTCAATCGATGAAACTACTGACAGTACTCGGCGTTATATTTCCAATGTCATAGTTGGAATATTAAATGTTGGCCATTCAACAATTGCTTATTTATTCGACGACTCTATGAAATTATTAGGAGAAAGCTTCGAGCGGGAATTTTTTTTACAATTTATTTCAGATGCGGCGCTTTATATGGAAAAAACCACACAATCCAATCAGGTATTTTACCTCAAAATTTTGCATGTGACCTGTGTAGTTCATGGATTACACAGAGTTCGCCAAACACTTACATCAAATTCGATGTAAATCGACTGGTTTTTTCAACGGTTAAAATTTTAATTGAACGACGAGGAATCTATGTACATTAAAACTGACAGGCAATATTAAAAAAGACATTTTTAAAAAATGATAAGCCAAATCATAACTAGCATAACTATAGAAATCTACCTACGACAAGAAAGACTCGAGCCTTCAAATAAAGTGTTAGTAGAACAAATCAACTTGTTTCTGGAAGCTAACAGGCAAGTTGAAGTAATTAGTGGAGCTGTCGGTGAACTTATTAAAAATAAATTGAAAAGTGTCGTGTCTAAAAGTAATGGTTGGAATATCTTATAAAACATTAAAACTACTTTTGAAGATCCTGTAAGTTCGAATGAAATTGAACAATTCACGGTATCGGAAATATCAGCATTTAAATATGCCCCAACCACATCAATTGATGTACAATAGAAAAATCGAACCGGAAAAGTTTTGCTTGAAAATTTAAAAATGTACTTTGTTATATATTGCAATTAATTTTGAAATAATAATAATAATAATTCCTACTGGACAACCCATCCTAGTGAAAGAGCCAGAGGTGGTTCAGCTGTACTAATTAAAAATAATATCAAACTTAATCAACAAGAGGATATTCGTGAAAACTATTTGCAAGCAACTGTTATCTCAATTCAATATAATGTCCTCCACGCCGTACACCAACGAAGTTACAATTTAATAACGTCTTCAATAAGCTCGGTCCAAGATTTATTATTGGAGGGGACTACAATATAAAACATACAGCTTGGGGTTCCAGGCTTATTTCTCTCCTGGGAAAGGAAACACCTTGTTCAATGCCATTCATGAAAACAAATGCGAATATCTGTCCCCAGGGGGCCAACGTATTGGCCAACGGATGCAGGAAAAATACCAGATATATTTGATTTCTTCATCAAAAGGTATTCCTCTAAGTTACACTAGAGTCGAAGGAACTAAAAGTTAGTATTAAAAGCAATGAAAAATTGGAACAACAAACAAACAATTTCATTGAATACACTCGAATGGCTATATACACTCGAATTTTTTTTGGATTAGCTACTCCTGAATTAAAGGACAAAGCGGAGATTGAAGTCAAATACCCGGCTGAAATCAGGAAACAAATCAAGGCAATAAGAAGGGCGAGGAGAATATGGCATCTCACCAGAAATCCCGCTGACAACTTTTAATCGAATAAGTAACAAAGTCAATAGGCTAATGGCTAATCAAAAATTTCAAACAGAATTGCCTCGATAACTACTTAAGCGGGCTAGGTCCAGAAATGGATAAGGACTACTCGTTATGGAAAGCAACCAGAAGATTTAAACGACCTGTAGTTCGAGTACCACCTTTAAGGAATGCTCAAGGCAGTTGGGTTCGACAAGACAAAGAAAAAGAAATCCAATCCAACATTGATTTAACAAAGTATGCTGTTGCGTTACACGGTTAAAAATGAAAGAATAAAAATTGGTTTTAGCCCAAGTATAAAATTATTTTGAATAAATTTTATTTAATTTGAGCATGAAATATATTCTTTTCGCAAGCCTAAATATTATCTTTGCTTATTAAATGATTTTCATTCTTATTTTATTTATTGTTTATCCTTTTTGTAAAATCAAATTTTATTCTTTCGTGCTATTCTTTGCATAAATAAAAATGTTTCCTTTTAATGATGATGTTCATCTTTATTTAACCTCAAATATTTTAAATATTAAAGGTTATTAACTAATGGTTCATTTTATTCCAAATTGAATAAAACTTAACAAAATAATTTAATCTTAGAAGTATAAATAATCAATTTATCTTTCATTTATAGTATACAAAGAATGATGTGTGCTAATTTTAATCCAACATTTATACATAAAAAACCTGCTAACTGAGTGTATCATAAAAGTTTATCAATTTATCAAAACTTCACAGTTGATGCCAAATTAATTTGCGACTGCGGGTTATTAGGCCAAACCTTTGTTTGTGCGAGAAGGCATCTGATTTTGAAACAAGCTGAAACTCGATTTATTGTATTTTATTCTGTTAGGGTCATATAATGCTTTCTATCTTTCAAACCAATTTAACGATACCCGGATAAAGATTCATTTATATAATTCGCCATCGTATACCTCAACTATGATGACGAATTATTTAAATGAATCTTTCACGGCGTGTCCTTAAATTAGTTAATACGATCAGAAGAACTTAGAAACTTATAGTTGGATTTTCAAATCTCAGCCTCCAGGTATACCAACGAACAAAAATATTTATTATTAATTTGTTCAACCACAAACTTCCCAGAAATTATTACGGTAATCTTAAAAAATTTAACCGGTAGTTTTCGAAATTAGACGCCTCGAATAGAACAAATGGAAATATAAATACAGATAAAAATGGATGATACTGTATAATATGTATGCTGTAATTCTTGACATCCTGTTTCCATTTCAAGCTCAATGTATGAAAGTAAATAATTTTCGAGAAAATCAAAGTAACAAAATGGCTAGGAAAATAAAATATTGAGGAAAGAACATAATATCGTAAACTACCAGTACCGCATACAACAGGTTCGGTCTGCTCTCAACTGCTTCTTGTTTCCGCTCAGATTAATATCATTGTGATATGATTTTGCAGATAGAGATGTTTTGTAGATAAAACATTTTTCTCCACAAATAAAACGTTAGAAATTTAAACTTATCAACGTGATTGCGTAATCATTCTGACGATGGTTAATCTTAGTGACTGTGTGCCATTACAGTATTATTCACCTGGTCCTGACGGTCTACCATCCATCGTCCTAAAAAACTGCAGTGATATTCTTGCTCAGCCGCTGACGGCACTTTTCCAAAAGTCGCTTTCACTTGGAATTTTCCCATATATTTGGAAAAGTTCCTTTATAGTTTCGATCCATAAGAACGGCTCCAAATCAGACATTTGTAATTACAGGCCGATTGCAAAGTTATCTTGTATTCCCAAGCTGTTTGAAAGTATTATATATGATTCATTGTACTTTTATTGTAAACCGTTGTTTTCCGACAATCAGCATGGTTTTCTCAAAGCTCGCTCCACGACCACAAACCTTGTGGAATTCACTTCACAAACATTAAATATGATTGAAGCAGGGAATGAGGTCGATGTTATCTTGACCGATTTCAGCAAGGCGTTTGACAGGATTTCCCATAAAGTTATTTTGTTTAAGCTCAGGGCTCTTGGATTTCCCCCACAATTTCTCCGTTGGGTGGGCTCTTATCTTAAAGACCGTATTTATCAAGTTCTGTTTAGGACATCAGTATCAGCTCATTTTTCAGCAACATCTGGAGTGCCCCAAGGCAGCCATCTGGGGCCGATTTTTTTCATTCTGTCTATTAACGACGTTGCATGTTTAATTAAAAATTCAACTATATCTATATACGCCGATGACATGAAGATTTACAAACAGATTTCAAACACCACCGATAGGATCCTATTACAATCCGACCTCAATACATTTTCCGTATGGTGTGTGAAGAACAACCTTGAGCTGAATGTGGGTAAATGCCAGACGGTCACCTACTCTCGGAAGCGTGCACAGTCCTTTTCTCGTGACTATTATATTAACAACGATGCCGTTTCCAGAGTTAGTTCTGTTCGTGATCTGGGGGTCGTTTGTGACAGCGGATTGAACTTCAGAAGTCACGTAGATCGCATTGTCAATCAAGGTAACGCTGCGCTCGGTTTCATTAAACGTTGGTCGAAAGAATTCGACGATCCTTATGTTACGAAGGCTCTCTATTTAACATTCGTTCGTCCCCTGCTCGAGTATGCTTGCCAGGTGTGGTCGCCTTATCATGTGGTTCACATAAAAAGGATTGAAGCAGTTCAGCGTAGATTTCTTCGCTTTGCTTTACGCGGGCTACCGTGGGTGGACATGTTTCACCTACCTCCATACCTAGATCGCCTCAAGCTAATTGATTTACAACCACTTCGTAGGCGCAGGATGAATAAAAACCACGCAGACGTGGTTTTTATTCATCAATTGCTAACCGGCAGTACCGACTCTCCTTTCCTCTTAGGAAAAATCAATCTAAATTTTAATTCACGAGCCTTGAGATCGGTACCTATGTTTCGAATCGACCATCATAGGACTGACTATGGTAAAAATGAACCTGTATCTAGGATGCTTCATGAGGCTAACCAATACTCCCACTTCATTGATTTTAATATGACGAAACGCACTTTAAAACAACTTTTTTATTTAACTTGACTGGTTTGGCCTTTAATATTTTATTAATTTAAATAACATTTTTTGTTTTGTTACATTTTATTTCGTTTTATTTATCAAATTTTTTGAAATTTTATCAGTTGACTGCTATATTTTTCAATTTTAATCTGCTTGTACTAAGCAGACTCAACCTCTGTTCTCCTTCTGTCTGCGACGGGTATCGTTTTGCTTAGCTGTTCACCTAGTTTGCCTCTTAATAATCAGATTTGATTTTAATACTAATACAGATTTTCCCGCTAGCTAATTTTCTTTAATTTCACAGGTTAAGCAGTTCGATATCCATGTTTATAATCACTGGAATTATACTCAAAAAAATAATAATAATACAGATGGAGACTCCCGCGCGCGGTTGGGAGGGGTAATAGGTCGTTGGGAATTATTATTATTGTATCTCTAAAATAAAAAACAAGTTACAACATAAAATACAAATACACTCAACACAACAAAAATTGTCGGAGGCTTTAAACCTGACGGTTATACTTTGATAAAACGGCTGATAGTAACTGATATTCATACTTATTTAACTAAAAATTAAAGAGAAAATTGTATTTTGTCCTTTTTAGTATAAAAATATTTTTGTCATTTTTATTCAGTTTTGCATAAAAATCTGAACAAATTATTTAACTTTATAAAGATAAATTTGTATGCTTTGCAGTAAAGAAAACATTTAAAATTTAAAATTGTATGTCTTTATCTTTTATATAATTTTTGTGGAGAAGTAAGGGATAGCAATCTTTTTGGAAAAATTATTTTGATTTGGTTTAAGTTATTTCGGATTAAAAATTTAGTTATTAGTTACCGATCATTTGAAAAGGTTCTGCTGTGTATTAAGAGGTAAGTTTTGTTCCTACACAATTTATGTGGTTTCTCATATAATAAGCAACACTTATTTTTAAATATTTATTTACTCTCAGCAGAAACACAATACAGATTTATCTCTAGCCGCACTTAGCTGCAGAAACACGGATGGAAATTACCTATTGTTTGAAAATGTATAAAGGTAAATAAATAATACAAATATGTATTTGATAATTTTTTCTAATAAACATTTAAACTATTTAGGCCAAAAAACAAGTTAAGATGGAACTAAACAACGAACTCATAACATGGATTACGTGGCTTGATATTTCACTCAACATTTAGGAACATGCTGAGAAATTTTGAATCCGAAGTTTATTACACGCGTATAGGATAAAATCATCGAAATTTTAATAAACTATTGGATACATAAATTGACAATATTTTAAATAAAAAACTATGTTTTATTAACAAAATTTCTATTCTTTTCTTTATTCAAATTTCTTTTAAAAAGCGTTGAATCTGATTTCTAAAAAGAATAAAAATTATCCCTCTGAATTGTATAGAATGCTAATGCTTAGTATTTATTTTAACCTTTCGATTGGATAAATATTATTCTTTGTGAATATTTTGTTATATACAAAGAAGTGCAAATTTAGCCATTTTCAAAGAGCAAATTCTATTCCAAATTTGAGTGCTTTTTACAGTCGACCAAAAAATAAAAATTATCATCGTCCGATAGATGAATTTTAATCTTTTGGACAAAAATAAAATTTATTAAAATTAGGACCAAATTATTTGATTTTTGAAAGTATAAATCTTATTTATTTGTGAAGTATAATTATAATCCTTAGGAAAGGTTGGACGTATAGTTATTCCGCAAAAGGATAGGAAAAGGATGGATTCCTTTCTTTTATTTTTAACCGTGTACAGTTCTTGCATTCAACCGACAAAGAATTCCACAAACTGATTCCCCTCAAAAAAAATGAAGAATTCATTAACATAGTACTATTATTTTTTTTTTTTTTTTTTTTTTTTTTCGTTTATTTAATTAACTTTATTTACAATAAAATAATATTACAATAAAATTATAATGTCAATTCCCCAATGGATTTACTGTCCTTTAAAGGGAAATTAACATTATAATAAACATATTTCTCATACATGTGTCAGATACATATATGCATTTCCAAGTTATACAATTTACAAAATGTAATTATTTAACAATTCTCTATAATAGATCTTTAATTGTTTCTTGAATTGATGAATATTCATTACGGTTTTCAATGACTCAGGCAATTTGTTGTAAATTTGGGGACCGGAAAATCGGATTGATCTGCGTCCAAATTCGTTTGTAATAGATCCGCATGATATGTTATTAGCAAATCTGGTTCCATATTTATGATTACTATTACTAAATTCTAAATTAGATAAGGTAGAAGAAACATTTAATGTCCTGTACATATACAATGAAACTTGGTAATCATACAGCGCACCCAACGGCAAAATTCCTTTGGATTCAATTTCATATAAATACAATGATGATACTCGAAAAGGGAGCTTCAAGAAAGCTTTCACACTTTTGTTTTGCATGATTTGAAGAGGTTTTAACCTGCTCCGACTTGCCGTTCGTTTGTCGTTATTGACGATCTTTAATGTCTGAAGCCGATTAGATCTTAATTTTTCTAATTTATTAACAATGTACTCAGGCTGTTTTTGCTTCAAGAACTTGAACACCGCTAAGCATACCCGAAACTATAATATTCATAGAGCGAGCTCCCAAGCAAGATGTTTGTATACTGACAGATATGGCCATATTTTCCCAGTCCCATGACGTATCTTATGTATGAGTTAAATAATAATTGCAAGTGATTGAAATATTGCTTCTGAAGTTCAAATGTGATTATGTCTCCATACATAAAATGCGGTAAGAAATACGTCTTAACTAGTTGAAGGCGAAGTGTGAAATTTAGATGTTTAGTAGTTGTCCACAGTAGTCTTAGAAGGAAGGTTATTCTTTTGCAAACAGTTTCAACGTGATGCCTTCAACATAGGGTTTTATCAAAATACACACCCAGGTTATTCACAGTATCAGAAAAACTAATCGCTGTACCGTTCACAACAATATTGGGAAGATTGTCGGTACTGCGATCTGATGAAGCGATCAATATACATTGTGTTTTATTACTATTAAGGTTCAATTTATTATTTGTAGAACATTGAACAATGCTCTCAATGTCTTGATTTACCATCTCAATGCAATTCAAACAAGTGATTTTTACATTTCTCTATTACATTTGTTATGTCGTTGATAAACATAAAAAACAAGAATGGTCCAAGAACAGAGCCTTGTCGGACTCCTGTAGTTGTCCTGCATGTACTATATGTAGATGAGTGAAGAAAAACTGTTTGTCGACGATCGTACAGATACGAAAAGATCAGACGTGATGTAGGCAATGAAAATAAAAAATAATCGCTCAGCTTATTTATTAGCAATTCATGATTAATCTTATCGAATGCCTTGCTAAAATCTAAGAGCACCAGTGCACATACCCGTTTGTCATCCATAGCCCTATACGAATATCATCACTAATATTTAGTAAAGCAGTTATAGATCTGTAATTAGATCTGTAGGCTGTTCCAATGTTCAATCACATTGGATAACATTTTATAAAATTCTAAATGATGCAAAATTTGCGTTTGAAGATTTTTTTTGGTAATAACATTTTGATAAATTTTAATGGCAGTCCATCAATACCAGCAGAATTAGATTTAACTGACCTAAAGGCTTCAGTTAAGCCTACAATATCAATGTTTCGAAAACTGAAACCATTATCAGTTGCCCTATTTAATTCGAAATCGTTGTTTATTTGGTTTGTTGGATAGTCCAGTTATCGAGTTAAGGTGTTTCCAAAATGTTTTAGATGGTAAGGTAGGATCGAGACGCTTAGCTAAATACTGAGTTTTTGCGTTTTTGATGGCATTGTTGGTTTTATTTCTCATTGATTTATATTCCAAATAAAGCTCTTCATTTTTTGTACGCTTCCAACGATTGTAAATAAAATTTCGTAATTTAATCAAACATAAAATGTTTCAAACATAAAAAGGGACACTTTTTCATTTGGTTCATAAATAGTATATATTTTAGCGCAGGATGTTTGAACATTCGCGTATTAAACCAGTAATGTCAATACTTTTGTAATCTCGGAAACTAATCGAGGATTTCACCCTACTATTGTCGACATCATATGAAAACAAGATAAAGGGGCATATCCTCCATCAGGTCGCAAATTAATTATTTGCGATCAGAAATATGGTTACTAGATTAAATTTGCCATGCCAATTGACACATTTTATTTAAATTTAAATTTATTTTGCGATTGTAGAGTAGAAATCTACGAAAAGACTGCTACGCATTTTCCGAGGTCGCAGTATTTTTATGTATTTCTACTTAACAATCGCAAAAAAAATTTAAATTTAAATAAAATGTGAGAATTGGCATGGCAAAATAAATCTAGTAACCATATTTCTGATCGCAAATATTTAATTTGCGACCGGATGGAGGATATACCCCAAAGTCATGATCAGAATACCTCACCGATATTTGATTTAGAAAAAATACTTTTTGAGTATTTGTAATGATCAGATCAAGCAAGCGGACGAAGTTCTTGTGAAGTGAGTTGGCTCACTGTTTTGACATAGAAAACCAAACCTCCCCAATAGTCAACCAAACTTATTAGTGATAGGTTGTGTACCATTAGGATCACAGTTGGGTACATACTACGGGTATTTAATAGAGAGATGTTTAATCCTGAGAATTTGTTGTGGATGCTTTTAATACGATATTGTTATGTAGTATGCAAGGAGAATCAGTTACGCTCCGACATAAAAATAACACTCTTTATATATACCTCAAAGGCGTGCAGTGCAGCAGGCTGAATCGGTAAAATACCTCTTGGTCTGCATTTAGATTCAAGGCTCAACTGGAAACATCACGTGAGACAAAAAGCTGAACAGATACGATCGAAACAACGTCAAATGTACTGGTTAATTGGACATAATTCTAAAATGAACCTGTATTGCAAAAAACTGGTATACCAGACTATCTTCAAACCAATATGGATATATGGTGTGCAGCTATGGGATTTTAGAAATGAATCCAATAGAGACATTATACAACGAAGCCAAAATAAATTTCTTCGAATGGTCACGACGTTATCCGCGAATGTGCCATAAAACATGAAAAGAGACTGCTTACCCACACCAATCTTGAGGCCGTACAACTACTGGACAGTACAAACGAAGTGATGCGGCTCAAACGAATCAAACCACATGAGCTAACAACCGTATGAAAATTATAAACCAAGGGAACTAGACACTGGTCCAGCAGACCCACACAAGTTTATGCTTATCTCATAAGTACTAATGTCAACCTTACTAATGAATTAATAATGTTTAAGATTGTAATAGCCATATCAATAAAGTTAACAAAATAAAAATCATCCAACTTTAGTTTATAACAAATGTGTTTTGCAAACTCACAAAGACGTAACACGTTACTGAGAAACAGAATTAATATTTCCTTGGTTCACGCTGTTGTTCATCGCTTGATATTGTTCCACGACCCCATCGCCGTGTGCCCCTGAGTTGTTTGTCTAACGATAATGTTTTAAAAGTTTACAACAATACCTAAACTACACTTTAATTGTTTTGACTAGTGTAAGTGTACATTTGCACTTGTATAACACATAGACACTATTCGTATATCTACATACATTCGTATATATAAATACTTTATATGTAGATATGTGAATTCTTATTTATCAATATACATTTACTTGTATATAGCGGGTGCAAAAGATTGGTTCAACACAATTTTTGTAACAATTCGACAAAAACACTCACATACGAATTACTTTCAAAATATGAAAATAATAAACACATTTTATCCTTTATAAATCTTATGCTGAGTTACATTGTCTTAAAATACTACATTTCAACTTTATATCAAAATTGTATTCGTGCTAGAACATTTAAGTATACAAAAAAACAATGTTCATAAATTTTATTATATATGAAGAGAAGAAGTTCCATAACAACACATAAAACACAACTCTTATTTTTTTTTTAATTTATTCTGCGTTAACTTGCGATGATAATAATTTCCTGTCTTGTTAAATAAAATGAATCCTATAAAAGGTAGCAAGAAATTCACAACCGTTTCCAAAGAATTCGATTTAATTTTTGTTGTATTTTTTGCTTTTCTTATAAAAATCCCAACCAGTTTAATTATTTTGTTGTTTGTTTTCTTTTTAACCGGATGGGCGTCACCATCTTTTCTTTCTGTTTTTTTATTATAAAGCTGTTAAGAAAGAAATATTAGGGATTTTCGATTTATTTTCTAGTGAGTTGGGTGCTCACAGTAGTGACTTGAGATACATTATTATATATTCATACAAATAAATATTTACATGTATGTGAATAAATAAATACATATAAATACGTATATAATACGTGTATACACAATACATACGCGTATATAACCACTGCTCCAATAATTTAAGGCACCATTCTATATAGAATTCATAAAACATTTTTTCTTTTTGTTTATTTCTAACTGACTTGTAGATGTACAAGTATTCTCAACGTTATACAGTACATTTTTTATCAGTAAGTCTTTTGTTATGATTACTTTTTCTTTAATACATGAAGGAACTGTTTATAAAATTACAAGTAACTACGAAATCTGTAAGCAGAAAATTTGTTATATTCAAGATTAATTGTACAAAGCTTAAGTTTCCGAGTCTAACGAGAACACTTCTGAAAAAATATTTACATTACGAAGAGGATAAGTAGAAATTATGGTTAGAATTTGATTATGAATGATGACCGCTTGGATACAAGACCTTAAATATTTTTATTTTATTTTATTGGCTTGGTGACCCTCCCCCCCTAATGACACACAAAACTCACCAATATACCTTCATTTTATGATATTTGGTATTTTTTGTAGGGTCTCCTTGTGCTCAGTAAATTTAAGGACAGTCGTAACAAACCACAAAATCCAAAGTATAGTCCGAGAAACCTAAAACTAGTCTAAAACGCATACCAAACAACCGTAGAAGACGCATAAATCTCTAATCTTGATTTTTATGGAGCTCTTGTAAAAGTTTTATACTGGGGTTCGTCGATTTTCGGAAAAAAAACTGTTCCTCATAAATTTATTTATTAGTTGGCATACAAATTTTGATAAAGGAAAAGCGCATATGGAAGCATTATAAATGAACAACAACAACAAAAAATAACAACAACATTACTTCCATGCTTCCTTACTCCATGCTAGTACCCTCCGTAAATGAATGAATACACTGTGGTAATCATCACCCAGCAAATTACAGAGGCTGCGAGGTAGTGAAAGAGCTGCAAAGAATGAGTAACAACAAGAGAAATCAAACCAGTAAGTTCTCAAGCTAAGACGCAATCCTACTCAAAACAAATCCCCGCAAATAGTGCCAAAGTAAGGGAAGGCATAACATATGCACAAATGGCTAAGCAGAACGAAAATATCGAGAACGCGCTGTCAGGAAAATCATGTCCTGCAAGAAATACTTCAGAAGCTAAACGCTATCAATTCACATCTGGCTGGGCAGGACCAAAGACTAGAATCTATGGGGGAGTTACTGAAAAAACAAGAACAAAGACTAGGAACACTGGAAAATACATCGATGAGCCAAGATAAAAGAATAACGGATGCATCAAGTAAAACTAGAGAAGTTATTGACTACCTTCATTCTAGTCCATACAAACTTAACAAGAAAAAATAATGACACGCTATTTAAGAATTGCTACCTGGAATGCAAATGGCCTAGCGCAACGCATTCCAGAATAAGAAGTATGTATTTTAAACACAAAAAAAATTTACATATGCCTAATCTCAGAAATTTATTTTACCAGAACCTTGTATGGCAAAATACGTGGATATCAGTGCTATCAAGCTCCACATCCAGCAGAGCTTTTATTAAGGATAATATAAAACACCAGAAGAATTAAAAATAGAGGAGGAACCTATGCAAGTAACTACTGTGTCTATTGAAACCAAAGATAACAAGAGCTATAGTATATCAGTAATCTACTATCCACCATCGCTTTGCAATAATTTTATTATTGGAAGCGGCTTTAATATGAAACACATATTCTGGGGCTCACATAGAACTAGTCCCAAAGGAATTGAGTTTTTGAAGCAGGCAGGACATTAAAATCCAGTAGAAAGCCAAATCACTGCCCTACAGACCCAAATAAAATTCTGGACCTTGTGGATTTCTATATATCAAGAGGTATCTCCGAAAATTACTTAGCAGTCGAAAATGAAGAAGGGCTGTTGTGAGACCCTCCAGTTTTAATGATAATAAGTGACACGGTAATAAGGAAAACAAGCCCTCCAAGACTAACAAATAACAAAACCAACTGGAACACTTTCGACAGCTAGTCGAACAAAGTGTCAAT
The DNA here is from genome assembly GCA_947310385.1 of Nephrotoma appendiculata. Classification (NCBI taxonomy): domain Eukaryota; kingdom Metazoa; phylum Arthropoda; class Insecta; order Diptera; family Tipulidae; genus Nephrotoma; species Nephrotoma appendiculata. Next base: position 17,388,200 of record OX371226.1, on the reverse strand, counting down.
CAATAGGTGCAGATCTCGAACGCTTACACGATAGAAGAAGAACTGGAAAACCTCATTGAAAGTGTGCAAAAAGCGGCCTGGGAAAGTACTACTGATCAGCAAGAAATATTACAAAAAAGCATATACTATCCAGTTGAAGTAAGAGAGTTTGTTAACGAAAAAAGAAGAGCTCGTAAGACTTGGCAGATAACTAGAGCCCCTGAAGACAAAACAATCCTGTAAGCAACTTGTACAACAAACTTAAACTACTTATAAAGGAGATTAAGAATGAGTCAGTTGCAAGCTTCCCTGTGGAAAGCCATCAAAGGTTTAAAAAGGCCTAAAATGTAAGTGCCACCCATTAGAATGGTTGATGGAACCTGGGCTCGTAGCGAAAAGCAAAAAGCTGTTCTTTTTGCCGAACACCTAGAAAATACCTTCAAACCACCAACTGGACAAGCGGATAATGAATATCTAACACCTATAAGCAAAGTAGATGAGGTTCTGTGCTACCAGTTACTCTGAAAGAAATCAAGCAAGAAGTAAAAAAGCCTCAAAGATAAAAGAGCTCCTGGATACGATTTGATAACGGGGCAAATAATCAAAGCTCTACCAGAAAAAAGACAGCACATAATCAATACTATCTTTAGACTATGTTATGTTCCGAGACAGTAGAAAGTAGCGGAAATCATAATGATTCCAAAGCCTAATAAATCGCTAAACGATAAAACATCGTATAGGCCTATTTCTTTGTTAACAACAACATCAAAGATTTTCGAGACATTGTTCCTCAAGAGATTAAAGCCAATTATAGAGAGCAAAAATCTTATACCGGCACATCAATTTAGGTTTCAAGAAAGGCACTCAACGATAGATCAGGTACATAGGATTACTGCTGGAAAAAAGCAAGCATGTTCAGTATTCTTAGACGTAGCCCAAATTTAAGCTCCAACGAGATTAGCCAAAACATTTAGAATTGATTAAGTCTTACATCAACAACCGTTACTTCCCGGTGAGACCGGAAGGGGAATACTCAAAACTAAAGAAAATATTGGCAGGGGTTCCACTAGGCAGTGGTACTAGGCCCCGTATTATTTCTCCTGTATACAAATAATTTACGAAACATAGAAGAAGCGTGAATAGGAACGTTTGCTGATGACACAACTGTTAAGACCACTGATGCTAGTCTTGTTGAGTCCACAAGGAAATCACAAAATGGACAAAAAAAATGGAGAATGGCCCATGCCACACGTTAAAAAAAATGCCGCATTTTTCTTCGTTTCTTTCCCCGTTTACCTATGATACAAGTTTTAATTGCGACTTAAACAAATTTTCTGTTCAACCACACAACTCAAACATAAATGAAATAAAAAATATTTCAAGGACATTTTTGACTCATTTTAGTTAAAATTTTATTTAAGAGAGAGCAGAACAAAACATTGGTAGAAAAAAAATGCCATAATACAAAAAATGCTCGTGTGGCATGGGCCAATAACACTTAACGAATCGAAATCAACACATATCAACTTTACAAATAGGAAATTAGAATATATTCCGATTAGACTGAATTTGCAACAAATTCTGTATTCTGATAATCCTAAGTACTTCGGCAAGACGCTAGACTCTATCAGGTGGAAAGCTATTTAAAATTCAGAAAAATGCACTGGCTTATTGGAAGAAACTCCGAACTGACAACGCACAACAAACTGCTGTTATATAAACAAATCCTAAAACCTATCTGGACGTATAGGTATTCAGCTTTGGGGCTGCGCAAGTAAAACACTACAGTGCAGATCATTGAAATGTTTCAAAACAAAGTACTGCGAAGTATTGTGAATGCTCCTTGGTACATTAGAAATGACAATCTCCTTCGAGACTTAAACATGGAATACGTCAGCGATGAAATACAAAAACTTGCAAGGAGTCATGTTCTGCGACTGCACTAACATGACAACTAAACACGCTTTAAAATATTTAAGCGACGCTGACCTCTTAATATCTAAAGAAATAGAATTCCAATTAGAAATACCCCTAACAGAAAAGGATATATTTAAAAAACTGGAAGAGGATCAGAAGAATATTATGTTAAGTGTCTTAAAGAAATTACAGAATCTTTTGGGCTTAAACTGTTCGTGCAGGAAAATACCAGAGTAACGGATGCATCAAGAATGACAATTTAGTATTTTCAAATAAGAAAGTGAGTTGTATTGTTGTGGACACCCCTAAAATTATAGACCATGTGCTTATAATGATCAAGGAAGGAGTAGGAAGAATAGTGGACAAAACTAGAATTTGTCCATGGTTTACCAACAGAGTGAAGGTTAAGAAGGCAAGAGATGAGGCGTATAAGAAATTTAGGCTGATGAAGGAAAGAGAGAGTTAAGGAAGGTCGGTGGAGTATCAAAGGAAAAGAAACAGATTTGTTGGTGTGATTAGGAGTGAGAGGAGATTGTACTATGAGAGAAACATTGACCAGTGCAAAGCTGACCCGGGAAAGATGTGGAAGGCATTAACAACGATAGTTGGATCTAAGGGAAGGAGTGATATAAATGGAGTAGATTTAGATGGAGTGAACAGATTAAGGTGGAACAAGACAATGTGGATATAGCATATGATCGAGCAGTAATTGAGAATGTGAGCATGGTGCAGGAGGACTACCTAGATAAAATAGTTAAAACGTTAAAATTGACAGGATGTGAGAGTTGTTAAGCTGTAAATTGTTTAAAGATTTATGGGGGCTTTTAAGAGGATATGTGAGCCGCATAGTTTTGACTTTGAAATATACAGTAGTTCCTATACAACCTTGAAAGTATCACGGCTAGTTGTACCTAAAGTTATGAATAGTTGTCGGATATCGGGTTATCGTCGTATAAATATTTTGTCAATCTTGGAAAAGGTATTGGAGTCAATAATTTTGGATAAGTTGCTATCTCGGCACCAATCTAGTTTCAGAGAGCAGCACTCTACAGAGACAGCGGTTCAGCTGGTGGTGGACAATTGAAAGAGAGAGAAAGGTATGGAAAATCGACAGTAGCAGTTTTGCTTGATTTTAAAAGGGCATTTAACCATGGTAGATAGGGCAAGGTTGCTAGGAAAATTAAACAAATATGGTGTGAGGGGCGAATTGTTAAGTTGGTTGGATAGTTATGTAAGTGATAGAAAGCAGTATGTAAAAATAAATTATGTATGCTCCGATCTTGTAGATGTTAAGCATTGATGGCCATAATGAAGTAACCATTGCTATTTATAGTATATATATAAATGATATGCCACAGATTCTAAATAGATACAAAACTCACTTGTTTGCTGATGATACGTTGTTGTATTTGTCGGGAAATGATTTGATCGAGATCGTAAGTAGTATGACTATGAATGAAGAGTTAGGCGTAGTGGCAAAATAGCCGTTAATATTCCAAATGACTTTCCACTAAAACCATTAGAAGTCCATGAGGTGAAGGGTGAACCATTTCGGGAATATGTATATGTAGGACTCTCATTTCATAGATTTCGAAGCAATAAAAGTTTTTCCCAATTTTTATTCGGACATATACCGATTTCAAAATGTTGATTTAGACTTCCGATAAATGCGGGCAGGTATGGTGATGGCCGCTCATCTTAATACAAATTTTATTTATATGGCTTCTTTTACTGTATCCTAGTCATACAGTAAAAAATGCATATATAAATAAAATATTAAGATGAGCGCCAATCACCGAATACCCAGCAACATATGATCATAAAATATTCTTTCATCAAACTGAATACATTTTTATATTCTTTCTTTTCCTTTTATCATAGCAATTAATGTTTTTGTACTGATTCATTTTTACTTATTACCAAGTTATATTTTCGGGTTATTTTATTGGGTTTATAGCAACAAGAAAAACAATTAATTCATATACAATATTTATGATCAAGGAGCGAGTTCAGGTTGAGTGAAATGAATTAACGGAGAGATCTATTTCTACGCTCGAATGAATAAGATTAGCACAACGGAGGCTACATTAAGCAGCATTTAGGGTCTTTATGACCCGACGTACATTTTAGTTGTTTACAAAATGCTTTTTTTGAATCGAGTACGGTTGACTGTTACGTGACGTTTAAAACTAAGTTTTGTTCTGCTGAACACTTAAAATCTAGATGGAAGATGTTAATGGCATTTTGGGCAATATACCTGACAAAAACGCAATTATCAATTATGTTGGTGATAATAGAATAGAAACTGATCCGTCTAAAATTCAATATCACGACATTTTGCTTGCAAAGGAAGAAAACGGTTACATCGATGATACTGTTAGAAATACCTTAATTCACTCGAATTTTAACAGCATACATTTTTTCTTTTTCCCTATTTGTGAACATATAATATTTACGAACATAGTGATCTAAAAAATTATGAGCGTAGTTGATGTTTTGACTTTTATTTTTAATCTTTGTTTAGCAAAAAAAAGTTTGACAGAAAAACTTAAAATTGGTGTCGTAAAACCACTATTTAAGAAAGGCTCACTATTTAGAAATGGTGACGGAAAATCGTCATTTCCGTCATTTCCGGTTTGAGAGAGACAGCCGCTGAACTTTGTGTCTCACGAATCAATTCGTACCATTGTACATGATTGTTTGGGCATGAAACGTGTTGCCGCTCGAGTAATTCCGAAAGGCCTGAATTTTCTTCAAAAACTCAATCGCGTAAAGGTCGCTGAAGACATGCTACGAGTCAATTCCGACCCCATATTCTTAAAACGCATTATAACTGGCGATAAGACATGGGTTTACGAGTTTGGCATGCAACCCAGTCAGCAAGCTTCGGAATGGCGCCTTCCAACTGAGGCGAAACGGAAAAAACCACGTCTAATGTTACGTTTCGTTTGAGAGAGCAAATTCGTCGAAAGAGGCTAGGTTTGTTGTAGAAAGAAAACTCGTGGATTTTGCACGACGACAACACACTATCTCACAAGGCTATCATTGTGAACGAATTTCTGGCCAAAAACTCAACAAATATAATCTAATAACCACCGTATTCACCTGCATTGCTTCCCTTGCAAAATCAAAGGGAGTGATCAACATCGGGTTCGGGTCGATCACTCTTAAAGTATATAAAAAAGACGAGGTCGATACATGCGCGGAAGACCAGCCTGGGAAGCGATTGTGAACGGACCGAGCGGGAGACGGTCAAGCGAGCGAGGGACAATGGGGGAGAGTATGGTGAGGAAAGACCTCCTCTCTCTTGAGTATGATGGGGACATTCTGTCTAACTCTGGACAAGAGGTGGTTGGCGGCCGAAGCAACGAGCCAGATGGCACATCCCGATGCAAGGGGTGCAGAAAGAGGTGAATAACGAAAGAGCATAAATTATTATACTCAAGCAACTCTGAGAAGATCAGATCGTGTATTTTAGCTTATTATAATTCAATATTTTTCTTCTTCCTAAATTTAGTAGTGGGGATGTTGCATCAGCCTATATGGATCGCGAGAAGGAGGTTCCACCGAATAACCTGGGGGAAATGTTCCGGAAAGCAGATCAAAGAAAGGTAGATCTCATACTAAGATGTGATGCAAACGCGCATCACACAAACTAGGGAAACACAGACATTAACGAGAGGGGTGAGTTATTTTTGATTACTTATGAACCAATATTTAAGACGTATTCATACGACGGATACAAATTTCGGATTTTCTATCCCAGATTTTTTTTTCAACTTTTTTGTGTGAAAAGAGGGGCGAGTCTGTTGTATAATTTACGTGATGTAATTGGTTAAAACGATGGGATAGAAAAATCCCGGATTTTTATCCGTCGTATGAATACGACTTTATTGTTAAAAATCGAAAGTAGATTTTAGATGTGACTGAACATTAAACCTGTTACTTGGAAAGACTTCAGGAATCCCATAAGGACAAACTGGAACAAATATGGGGAGGTGTTGGTGGCGTTATTGCTGCTGGAGGTCCCTGGATTTCCAGCGATAGTAGAAGAATTAGACGCCATGATTGATATTGGCACAAAGGCATCCAATCTTTCATTTGGCAGGCAGAAACCGACATAGTGGACCACGGAGGGCGAGTAGGACAGCAATTAATAAAGCAAAGAACACAAGGGGGGGTTCGGGATTGAGACTCCTATAAGGAGGACTTAGGAAAATCCAAAAAAAAAGAGTTGAGGAAGGCACCAAGGGGGTCTTGGAGACTCTTCTGTTGTAGAATGGAGGTCTCTGAGACTTCTCACCTTAGGAAAATTCTATCTACTAGCCCAACCAGTCCAAGTTATTTAATTAGACCGGACGGATCATGGACAGCTTCAAATGCAGAATGATGGGAGCTCCTCATCGAGACATATTTTCCGGGAAGTTTTGATGACACCTTTAACAAAGGTGGAGGGCATCGTGGAATCGTGGACAGGGAACGAACCCTGTGTGCGCTGAACGGTTTTAAGCCCTATAAATCGGCGGGCTCGGATTGGATTATACCAGCAGTGTTCCAAAGAAAGTCAGCAGTCATTATCCCCTGGCTGGAGGTTATCTTCAGGGAATGTCTGAAATTGGTCTATATTTCTAGGAAAAGGGCGGAGGTCAAAGTGATCTTTATCCAGAAATCGGGAGAGCTCACATGCTTATCCAAAGGACCTGAAGCCTTTAACTCTCTGTTGAAAACCTTGGAAAGGTTGGTAGATGTAGTTATTCGGACAAAATTTGAGCCCAGGAATTGGGCTATGTCGCAGCATGCATACTATAAGGGAAAGTCGATGGACACAGCTCTGCACGATCTAGTATGCATGGTTGAGAAGTCAATTTACTCGCAAGAGTTTTGTATGGTGCCATTTATTAACATTGAAAGTGCCTTTAATAATGTAAAAATGGAGGCGATCATGGAAGGATTGTCATTTTTGAAGCTGGACTACCCTATAAGTAGGTTGATAAAGGCAGGATTATTACCTCGGAATTGGGGGAGTCCACCATTAGAAGACGTGTAGAGGAAATAGAGGAGACATTGGTTGTAGCGTATGTAGAGGATGTAGCGATAGCTGTCTCAGGCAAATATCTGGATAGGATTAGGGATATTATGCAGAATGCACTCCTAATCGTTACGAAATGGGCCAGCAAATGTGGATTAGGGATCAACCCTTCCATTTACTAAGTAATATAAAATTTCGATGGTTAGCCCCCTACTGTGAACGGCATTAGCCTGGCATAATCTTGGATAGTAAGCTCAGCTGAAAGCCTAACATTGTGGAAAGGGTAACTAAGGCTAATGTAGCCATTTACTCGTGTAGGAACGCCATAGGTAAGAGATGGGGTTTGAATCCAGAGCTGGTACACTAGCTCTATACTGCAGTGGTAAGACCTGTGCTGATGTACGGGGAGGGTGTGTGGTGGCCAGCTCTGGATAAGGTTGTATATAAGGATGATGGAGAAGGTGCAAAGAACGGCCTGTATACTTATAAGCGAGGCGTTAGACGCGCTTTAGAGGTTATGTATCACCTTATTCCAATCGAAGTTTTTGGTAAACAGATGGCAGCCCATGTGGCTACGAGACTCTCGGCTGTCTCTCAGTGGAGGTGTCTTCAAGCGGAACATTCGACGATAGTTTGATCGCTTAGGGAGGAACTGGCGAATCTAGATTATATTTTTAACTAACATTGTGGTTCGATAAAGGTTTCCGGACCATCTGTTATTCGAGGGAATCCTGGAGGGACGGATCAATACTGGAAAACGAGGCAGTGCAATTTTTCAGTTCGTCTCTCTGACTACCGCAGCGTGTACCAAGCTGAAGTGATGGCGATAAGGAAAGTCGTGACATGGTTCAAGCATAACGTGGTATCCGTGAGGGATATCGCAATGTATGTGGACAATCAGGCAGTGGTCAGGTCACTACAGGCGGTTTGTCTGAAGTCACAGGTGGCGCTGGATTGCCGATCCGCTTAATGAGATGAGCGAATATTTCAGCATCCAGATAATCTAGGTCCCTGGTCATCCGGACGTCACGGGAAGCTGCAGGGCACCCGAATTAGTAAGGTACGGTACGACTTTCCAGATGCAGCCGGAAGGGGCCGGTTTGGAGAGACTTATAGCAGCACTCAAATTGGCGCTTAGTAAATAGGCAATCGCCTTGACAAATGAGAGGTGGACCAACACTCTCACGTGCGGGGTAACAAAACTACTTTTGTAGGTGTATGAACGAAGAGGAAGAAAAGACTTTAAATCACTTCCTATGTTCGCGTCCGACACTTTCATACAGAAGGCATATCTAGGTGTGTGGAGTAAAGGGGAGATTGGATCCGGTGGTATCACAATGGGTCACTATTGGCCTAAGTGTGCAATAGTGCCGCTCTAACCTAACCTAATCTAGTATTAGTCCTCATCTTAATTACCGAAAATATGAATTCAACTGAATATGGCCTAAAAAGTAAAAGGGTTTTTGAGTGAGTCAAAATAGTAAATTAAATTTCATTTAAAGTAAATTGTGCCCGGTAACTTGTTGGAGATTTACCCTAGTGTTTCAGTTTCTCGTATATTTAGAATATTTTGTACTATACTTTATCGTTACAAAACATTCATTTTTTCAACTGAAAATTTTAATTGTATATAATGCAAATAAGGAACTTACCAAAAACGGGACTGTGGTCTTGCCGCGATGAATGTTTACCAGATTTCTCCTATTAAAAACAAATTAAAAACATATTACTATCGAATCATTGTAAAAAAGTTTAAACCTCAACCAGTCAAACTTAAGAGCTTAAGTTGTGCTCCGTTTTGGATCACTTAGAAGAGCGGTACGACCACCAACATTTTAGAGGTCAGTTGTTTATTTGTGACGAGAAGCCTATAAAATTTTGGTGATTGTAGCACTAACCGAAGTGCTACAATCGGCGTGTAACTTAAGCTCTTAAGTCTGACTGGTTGAGGCATTATTAGTCACTTCAATATTTATACAAATAAATTTTGTATAATGCTTACCTCGCTTTCAGTTAGATCAATTAAACTAGATTTTTCTTCTAACAAATTTTCAGAAGTTTTTTCTTCATCACCATCGCCTTCGTCCTTAAAAATTTTTACTTCGTCTGTACTCCCTAAATCGTCACCAGAGCCACCTGTATGTCCTCCGTGATTACTATGATTATTGTGTGGCATTTTTTTATGATCATTAATGCAAATTTTTTTGCTTTATTATAGTTAAATCGATCATTATAATTTTGTGCATTTATGTATACGCGAGATCACAGTATTTTTTTTTTAAAATTTAAACTAACCACACACAACTTGTAAATCAGAAAATGATTTTATGATCAAAAATAAGTCAAATCATAAATGCAATATATGGGGACCGGAAGACAACTTTAAATTTAATGATTTTTATGTTTTGAATATGTGCAGTACTGATTAATCAATTTTTTTTTTGAACACAATTATTGTTTTAAAAGCTATATGGTACGTGGCACTATGAAATTATTTAAATGGAATAAAACGTCGAAGACAGAGATGAGTTTTGGATTTGGTTAGATGTTTACAAGATCAAAAAATCATGTATTTTTTAATTAGTACTACTCGTAAATATGGAAAATATAAAAATGTATAAATCAAATATTGACATTTAAACATTTGTGATTTGATGTATTTTGTACGAACAACCTGATTTATCGCAAGCCGGAAAATGTTATCTTTTACCAAAAAACGAAGGTTTTGTTAAATCTAAAATACCTTTAAAAATAATTATTTAAACAAACAAACGCAATTGAAAGTTTAAAATAATTTTTGAAGGTATATCCGAATTAAGGGAGGTTTTGTTTTTTGATATTGGAAAACAACTTTTTTACCGGGTGTCCTACAAATGACTGACACAAATGATGTACGGTTGAATTCCTTGGTCAAAGCGAAGATGTTTTTAAATGTATCACTTTGCATGTGAAGGCTCCTCGTCAAATTATAAACGTTTATATAAAAGCCTTCCACCCGAAATAATGACGCTTCTTAAACAAAAGATGCTGTGTTGGGAGACTTCTCTTTAAACGTTTATAACATGACAGATGGGCTTCCATGTGCGAATTCATACTAGTAGTCACCTTCGCTTTGATCGAGGAATCCACCAGCACCGTTTGTCCCAGCCATTAGAGCGATACTTTGTATGTGATAAAATTTATATATACACTGCACGTCATCTAAATAGGGGTAGATATTTTAATTTCACTTCGATTCATAAGTCTTTGTTGGTTTATTATTTTTTTTTTTGTTGTTTTAAGACGAGTGAGAGCATGTATAATTTATTAAAGAGCAACCATCGCCTACACGTCAGAAGGGCGTAACAGTCACATTATAAGTAGGTAAAATTTGAATTTTTTGAAAAATATTGAAAGACTAAGGCAAAAATAGCAATGGGTATAGAACCACTAAAATCAAAACTGAAATCAGGTTGACAATGAGTATAACATCAATACGACGTGTCATTAAGTTATCCAGGTATCTTAAACAACGAAAACTTAAAAAAAATCATCACTTAAACCACAAAGAAAAGCAAACTCAGAAACAGGCCGTGTTCGCCTATAAACAGAAAAGTTATTCTGATATGGTCCGAATGGTTTTAGTTACTACTTCCAGGAATTAAGAATGGAAGACAAAATGTTTGGCTTGACCGATAGAGAAGACTGGATGAAATGGTTTGAGAGGCAGTCTCCCATCATAGAGCTATGGAATAAAGTTATGAAACAACCAAAATTAAGCCATAGTTCCTAAAAGAAACTCAAAATTTTAATTAAACGCTAAACGGCTCCATTCCGATGATGCTCTTAAATGTGTAATTTTTATGGTATGGCATGTAAGCTAGGTACTACTTTTTACGCTATTTGCCGTAGGCACTTGGCGAAACACACTTATACTTAATAAACACATTTTTATTAATCACTTGTTTTTTGTTTCGCAGAATTATTTTGAATAATTTTCAAAAAGTATAAAAAATCACTCGATCGATTTCAACTTGTGAGGTCATCATCAGGAGTATCTACTGATTTGTATTAGTAAAAATTTTGTTATATAGTAGAAAAAAGCAAAATATAAATAAAAGAAGGGACAAAAAATAAGCAATAAAAATTAATCTACGGATCGCACAGGTAGGCGATGAGTCATAGGTTGAGTAACAAAATTCAAGGTATATTATTGCGTACGTGAGAATAGAAAAGGGCGGGGTCTGTAATTGGTGAGAACCGGATTTCTCTCTGTTCGTTAAGGATATTTTGGTTAAGAAATATTGATTTTCTAATTTCGTAAGATTCTAAGGTATCTAAACGTCTGCCTTTGGGTTGTATATGTAATGTCTAAATTGTTCAAGCTAGCTGTATGATTTTCTGAAGTTAAATGGTTATGGAAAGTTGATTGATTGCAACCAGATAAATGTTCTTTAGCTCTAACTCCAAAATTGCGCCCAGTCTGACCAATATAGGAGAAACTACAATCATTGCAATTGATCCTATAGACACCAGATTTGGAAAGGCGATCAACTCTAGGTTTATTGTTAAAAATCATTTTCTTTATTGTGTTATTATTATAAAAAGCAAAACTAATATTGGTATAATTGGACACGATGTTGCTAATCCGTTGGCTCGTTTTTCCTATATACTCTAAGCGACGCCAATTTTCCCGCGTTGGACTATCCCGTTGATAAATACCCGTTAGAGTTTTACGCTTTAGCTTTTTATTTAATAACTTTATTATAGTCCTAGTTGCATATCCGTTATTCGTTGCTATTTGAAGAATTATGTTAAGCTCAGTGTTGTAATTTAAATTTGTCAAAAGAATGTTTATTAGTCTGTCTATGAGTGAATGGAAAGCTGACATTTTAATATTATGGGGATGGTTTGAAGAACTAGGGATAACAGCGTCTGTATACGTGGGTTTCCGATAAATTTTGAAGTCTAAAGATGAATTAATCTTGGTTATTGTTATATCCAGAAAATTAATACATTTATTTTCTTCTTTTTCTAACGTAAAATCAATGGTGGGATATTGAGAATTTAACCAAGTAAGGAAAGAGTCTAACAGTCTATCAGTTCTATTCCATAGACATAATATGTCATCAACATATCTATACCAAAAGATTATATGACGAAAATAAGGATTGTTATTTGATATGATCATTTGTTCGAAGAAATTCATGAAAATTTCTGCCAACAAAGGTGACAGAGGGGAGCCCATGGGTACATGGGCATTACATCAGCGAATTTGAAATATGTATTATCAAAACAGAAATAATTTTGTTTAATACAAGTCTCAAAAACTAACTTCAGTTCACGACGTAAGCTCTCATCTACAACATCCCTATCTAAGTAATTACAAACTATTTGGGACAAAGTATTAATTGGAATAGAAGTGAAAAGACTGGCAACGTCAAATGAAACTAGTTTTGAATGTAACGGAATGTCGACGTCTTGAATTTTGTTAATCAATTCTATCGAGTTCTTAACCGAGTAAGCCGAAAAGAAATTAGTATGACAATTGAAAAAATTTATGAAACCCTTACATAGCTTGTAGGCAGGAGCATTGCAATACGCTACTATTGGTCTAATCGGAATGCCTTCCTTATGGATTTTTGGTAAACCATAAAGGATCGGGGCAGATGAATTCATGACAGAGTACTTCCAACCAGTTCCATCAAATAACTTCTGGCATTGGTTGATACACTTATTAACCGAAGTCTTAAAAGACTTAGTTGGATCTCTGCCAAGCTCTATTGCTTTGCTTTCTGTAATAAAATCAGAGATTTTATTGCAATAATCGACTTTTGTGAGCACGGTAATTGTATTGCCTTTATCCGGTTTACACGCTATCAGGTCATTGTCACGTAGTTTTTTTTATCGCACCAATCACTTTGAGTTTAGTATTAGAAGCAGCAGAAGAAGAAGAGTTTGTCGGAGAAGAAGAGTTATCAATACCTTTCTTTATTTGTAACGCACACACTGATTTTATTTGGGTTATCTGGCCAGATAAGGCTGTTTCGGCATCTACAGCAAGATTCTCAAATGATCGAAGGTCGATTTTGTTTGGCGTAGGGGCAAAATTCACTCCGTTGCTAAGCATTTGCACCTCTGTATCACGGAAAACGACTGAGGACAAGTTCTTAAAACGTGGATGAAATTGGAAATCAGACGAACCACTATTACCTCTACGGTTTGTGTGTGTGTTACAAATAAAAAAAGGTATTGATAACTCTTCTTCTCCGACAAACTCTTCTTCTTCTGCTGCTTCTAATACTAAACTCAAAGTGATTGGTGCGATAAAAAAAACTACGTGACAATGACCTGATAGCCGTTTAAAGCGGATAAAGGCAATACAATTACCGTGCTCACAAAAGTCGATTATTGCAATAAAATCTCTGATTTTATTACAGAAAGCAAAGCAATAGAGCTTGGCAGAGATCCAACTAAGTCTTTTAAGACTTCGGTTAATAAGTGTATCAACCAATGCCAGAAGTTATTTGATGGAACTGGTTGGAAGTACTCTGTCATGAATTCATCTGCCCCGATCCTTTATGGTTTACCAAAAATCCATAAGGAAGGCATTCCGATTAGACCAATAGTAGCGTATTGCAATGCTCCTGCCTACAAGCTATGTAAGGGTTTCATAAATTTTTTCAATTGTCATACTAATTTCTTTTCGGCTTACTCGGTTAAGAACTCGATAGAATTGATTAACAAAATTCAAGACGTCGACATTCCGTTACATTCAAAACTAGTTTCATTTGACGTTGCCAGTCTTTTCACTTCTATTCCAATTAATACTTTGTCCCAAATAGTTTGTAATTACTTAGATAGGGATGTTGTAGATGAGAGCTTACGTCGTGAACTGAAGTTAGTTTTTGAGACTTGTATTAAACAAAATTATTTCTGTTTTGATAATACATATTTCAAATTCGCTGATGTAATGCCCATGTACCCATGGGCTCCCCTCTGTCACCTTTGTTGGCTGAAATTTTCATGAATTTCTTCGAACAAATGATCATATCAAATAACAATCCTTATTTTCGTCATATAATCTTTTGGTATAGATATGTTGATGACATATTATGTCTATGGAATAGAACTGATAGACTGTTAGACTCTTTCCTTACTTGGTTAAATTCTCAATATCCCACCATTGATTTTACGTTAGAAAAAGAAGAAAATAAATGTATTAATTTTCTGGATATAACAACAACCAAGATTAATTCATCTTTAGACTTCAAAATTTATCGGAAACCCACGTATACAGACGCTGTTATCCCTAGTTCTTCAAACCATCCCCATAATATTAAAATGTCAGCTTTCCATTCACTCATAGACAGACTAATGAACATTCTTTTGACAAATTTAAATTACAACACTGAGCTTAACATAATTCTTCAAATAGCAACGAATAACGGATATGCAACTAGGACTATAATAAAGTTATTAAATAAAAAGCTAAAGCGTAAAACTCTAACGGGTATTTATCAACGGGATAGTCCAACGCGGGAAAATTGGCGTCGCTTAGAGTATATAGGAAAAACGAGCCAACGGATTAGCAACATCGTGTCCAATTATACCAATATTAGTTTTGCTTTTTATAATAATAACACAATAAAGAAAATGATTTTTAACAATAAACCTAGAGTTGATCACCTTTCCAAATCTGGTGTCTATAGGATCAATTGCAATGATTGTAGTTTCTCCTATATTGGTCAGACTGGGCGCAATTTTGGAGTTAGAGCTAAAGAACATTTATCTGGTTGCAATCAATCAACTTTCCATAACCATTTAACTTCAGAAAATCATACAGCTAGCTTGAACAATTTAGACATATTACATATACAACCCAAATGCAGACGTTTAGATACTTTAGAATCTTACGAAATTAGAAAATCAATATTTCTTAACCAAAATATCCTTAACAAACAGAGAGAAATCCGGTTCTCACCAATTAGACCCCGCCCTTTTCTATTCTCACGTACGCAATAATATACCTTGAATTTTGTTACTCAACCTATGACTCATCGCCTACCTGCGCGATCCGAGATTAATTTTTTTGCTTATTTTTTGTCCCTTCTTTTATTTATATTTTGCTTTTTTCTACTATATAACAAAATTTTTACTAATACAAATCAGTAGATACTCCTGATGATGACCTAACAAGTCGAAATCGATCGAGTGATTTTTTAAACTTTTTGAAAATTATTCAAAATAATTCTGCGAAACAAAAAACAAGTGATTAATAAAAATGTGTTTATTATTAAGCTAGGTACGTTGTAGACTACGGTGTGTCCTAAAATTATTATTTTTTGTATCAGTCAGATTGATACATTCTATCAAAAACGTTTAAACCAAAAATATTTCAATAGGACAACAGTCTGACATGAACTGAATTAAACTCAAATGATGTCGGGCCCTACTCAGTTAAACGAGCAGTTGTATATGGTATATTTTTTGTGGTTGTTGTTAAATAATTTTATATATAACTGAAAAGGTAAATGATTTATTTATATACATATATCTTATATTCACACCACAAATCTCATAAATTTGATCACTTTTGACTTTAGATGGTTTACTATCACTATCATTTTTATTAATTTTAATAATATACACTGAATAATTGATATATAAACAATTATATACACACGATTTACTATTTTATTAAGATCGTAGGAAAGCCATGCTTGATGTGATGATTACTGAAACGAAAAAACAGAAGACATTTTATCATAAATATTGACTGATGAATTTTGAAATGGTTTTATATAGAAAATTATAACAGATGAGCCAAACGGCTCACTGCAAAAGTCGTAATAAGGTATTACCCCACCTCCCGATAATTACACTCCAGCCATTTACACCCCTCCCTCTCTCCTCTGACCATTAATCTCTTCCATTAGACCAACCAAACTCTTCCCTTCCCCACCCACCTTTACCCGGGGGTTCTTACTCCGATCATTAACAGTATGAAAATACTGCTCTAAAAGAAATTTTCAAAATTGTCCAATTTAAAATGAAAAATTAAATTTTAGTTAAACTTTAGTTTTAAATTAAACTTTCCACACTCATACACAACACCCAAGCAGCTTTTTCTATCTTTGAAAGTGTTTATCGAAAACTGAATTCAATAGGCCTTCAGCATCGGAACTAATAAGACGAAGAGTTTACAGTAGTAGTTGACTTTAGCTTTATCATTTATTCCATGACCTGAAGATATTGACTGCAACAGAGAATTTAAGTTATTTTGAGGATAATTACGAAATAATAAATAAGTGTACTCGCTTTCTTCCATTTTTACAACAATTACTTTTATACTATCCCCATGCGGCCATCTAAATTTCTACTAAGCCAAGCAACCGATACCGTGAGATGGCGAGCGCAATTTGCTTGATATTTTCGACTTAGAAATCGTTTTAGTTGAATGTCCAACTTAAGATCTTGCCAATTGTGACTTAAAGTAGCCCCACAAGAAATAATTACAAGGGGCCAATTAGGGAGGATCTATAAATTACGATGAGCAAATGATGTTTTTTTTTGTGTACTTGTTCCAGTTCCTATCTGAGCTTAAACGGCTCGAATCTATCAACAGTGTTTTAAACAACAATGTTGTAGTGGTTCTACATATTGGTTTATGTGGTCATATGCATTGGTTTTAGTACCTGGCACAATCAATATATTCCTCAGAATATTTAGAGACAGACCGATAACCGTCACCACTGGAAAGCGACCCAGGAACTAATGTAATATTTTGTAATTATGTAATTGTAAAATAGTACGCAAAAATTTTATTTTTTTACATACTGAAAAACTAACGTTTCGATTTAAGCATAATTGAAACGAGAAACTGTTGAATATCATGATCCCGCGGGCTGACATTTAAAATAAAATTGCATTTTGAATATATTTTACTTTTTACGTTTGTTTCTGTCATAACTACTCTAAAATCCGACTCTGGGTTATTTTTTATTAAAATTTAAAATCGTTCAGACTCTAAATTTGTTTAAGATACGGTTTACGTAGTAAGTGGCTGAAACTCTCTGACGCCTTTAATTTAATTCTTTTTTTCGTGTCTATTTGCTTGTGGAGAACCATATTTTTTTCTATATGTACAACAATTTTATAAATAATCTCAATTATTTTTTCAATAATCAACAATTTTATAAATAAGCTGCTGTACGACAAGCTATCTTTCTTATAAAAACAGACAAATTTTCGGTGACATTCTGACATTTCTTCTCCGCCAGCATAAGAACCACACCAAACAATCACTTTCAGTGGATGCATCGATTTTACCATTATTTTTCGTGAATTTTCTTCACTCCAGAAATCAGAATTTTCTTCAAATCGGTGGAAATTTCCGCATTCGGAATATAATTTGCTTTAAAATTCATTACATTATTCGAATCTTTCGATTATTTATTTCCCTACTAAGGGAAAATCTTCTGAGTGGGTAAATCGATTCGAAATTATTCCCTTTGTAGGGAAATAAATAAACGATTAAAATAGCCGGCGAATTGAATTTTGTCGTTACTTGTTTGAATATAGCTTGTCCATTCACCTGCTTCTCTGTATCTACCCTGATAAACTTATTTAATCGAATATTCGAAAAACAACTAATATTGTCGTCTAAAATGTTTTTCTAAAATCCAAAAATACCTTTACGATGATTTTTAGCGTGACTGGCAGTTTCAAAATTAGACACACCAAGGATTCGCAAGGGCATTCAATTTTTATAATCGACCTTAAATTTTCCCCAATCAATATAACAAGAATGTCTCTAATTATGGATCTTTTCTATTATTCATTTCGCAGATAGAAAACTGGTCACGAGACGGCAGTATAATCTGTACGAAAATATTGTAATTAAAAAATATTTAGAATAATTCATTATAGAATGGCTGGTGATAAATCAATAGGCCGATATTTAAACGCTCCAATGTGTCCTTGAGCCACTAAATTGTCCAAATTAAATAAAATTTACAGAATTTTAACAATTTAATTGATTAATCGATATTTCGGCTAAATTTGGTGCATATACATTGTTGTTATATTTTATCACTAAACACAACACAATGCATAATAATATGAGTTATTAGTTAAAAATATTTAAATCGGTGACTTTAAGCCCTGTGGCTGATGTTCTCTCAGTATGCCAAACCTACTTTCAAAATCTGCTAAATAGGAATGACGAAGTGACCCCCATTAGAGCAATAGCTCCGCCAGGTGAAGAGGTCTTTGTCGAATATCCCAGTAGAGGAACCCCCGCTGAA
The DNA here is from genome assembly GCA_947310385.1 of Nephrotoma appendiculata. Lineage (NCBI taxonomy): Eukaryota > Metazoa > Arthropoda > Insecta > Diptera > Tipulidae > Nephrotoma > Nephrotoma appendiculata. The sequence continues at coordinate 17,369,987 of OX371226.1, read as the reverse complement.
TTGATCAAACTCGGAGGCGCTACTATTGCAACAAATCTATATATGCGATCTATATCTCATCGTCGCTATTTGGGACCAAAAAGAGCTGCCGGAGAATTGGAAAACCGCGCTCATATGTCCGTTGCATAAAAAAGACGACTGTTTTAAATGTGGAAATTATCGAGGTATCGCTCTATTGAACACTGTTTCACCGAAAACATCATTGGCAACTATCAAAGTGGTTTTCGTACTAACCGGTCGACCACTGACCAGTGTTTTACCATGAGGATGATCTTCGAAAAATGTTGGGAGTACAAAATTACCATACATCAACTGTATTATATAGACTTTCGACAGAATCGTAACGACTGTATGTAGAATTGTAATTGAAGGAACTGTGTCAGACTCCTTCGCAATAACATCTGGTGTTCGACAGGGAGATGCACTCTCGCCTGTGCTGTTCAACTTGGCGCTTGAGTACGTAGTGCGGAAAAGCAACATAGAAACTTCGCGCTGTATATTTAATAAATCTGGCCAAATTCTTGGATATGCAGATGATATCGACCGCTGCGCAAGAAGACTTGACTTAGAGGTGAACAGTGGCAAATCCAAATTTTTATCAACACCCAGGAACGCATCGAAAACTGTAAATACCTCGGGTCAGTTATTACATCGTTGAATGGTATGTATAGGCAGAAATAAAATCCAGAATCTCTAAACACCTATCTCAGTCATGCAAGCTCGCACCTTTCGTCTGTTCGAACGTCATTTGTTCAATCTGTGGTCCAATTAAAGTCGCGAACAGCGAATATCGGATTCGTATGAACCACGAGATAAAGCAACTTCTTGGAGGCTGCGATATCATCGGATTCATAAAATCCAATCGAGTTAGATGGCTCGGCCACAATACAAGGTCCCCACAACAACGAATGACCAATAAAGTGTTCCATCTGGCATTAGATGGGTTGAAATGTGAGATGGAAATAGTAAAAGGAAATGTGATAAACAAGAGTGGCGGTAAAAGTAAAGAAAGTTATACGGATGTGTTGCAAGTGCGTAAGGATATTCCAGCACTCATTATTAAGCCGAAGGAAGGTGAGAAGGGAACTTCTTCGGAGAATACTAAAAAGAAGCTGAAGGCAAAAACAAATATTTTGTAGATAGTGTAGATGATATTATAAGGGAGATACCGGAGGAGCAAGACAATGTGGATATATTCAACTCATCCACAAGTGTGCTTAATTTTTGCATTGTGCATTTTTTCAGGTGCTATTTCATTCTAATGACTAAACCAGGAGCCTCACTTTTCAGTGGACATTTCTCAATCGGAACACAATTTGATTTAGAATTCTCTGCATTATTCGAATAATTCGCACCGCAGTGGGAATTTTTTCCTTATTAGTGGCAAAAATTAAGAAATATACAGAGAAATTTAAAAAAATAATCAAAACACCCGGTGAAAAAATCATATAATATAGAGAATTCTGAAGCAAACCATAGTCCGATTGGCGAAACTTCCACCGATTTCAAGAACAAGATACCAGATAGTTCCTTTTTACAATTTTTGCATTTCGTTTATACTGTATGCCTGACACCGATTTTCTTGTCCCAATTGGCGGTCAACCAAATTGATTATTACTTCAAAGCACTCGTTCGCAGGCCCTAAACAAATCTAGTCTGGTGTTTTTTAATTAAAGTTTGCTAAATAAATTAAGATTTATTAATTTCTAAAGTATTTCTAATCTAGAATTGACAAACTCTAACTAAGTGTTCAGTTTAGAACTAAATTTCAGGCATATTCTGGCTATGAACCTTATAGAGACATCTATTAATAACTGGTATGAACAAACCATCAATTCAGACACACAAGTATTAGAATTAAATTTTTCGATTTTATGATCAAATTCAGTGAACTAATGCCAAATACTGTTTTTGTGCGACCATAGTTATTATTTTTAAATGGTAATCAACACCGCTCAGGATCAAGATAACCAATAAACTAAAAATTGGATACAAAAAAAATAAAACCGATTGGTAGAAAGGCCTTAAAATACCAAGGATCGACGAATGCTGTAAAACAAACGAAAATAGAGAAAAACGATTTAATTCAAAATTGGTTTATGCAGATCCTGATACTATATAAATAACTATACATAAATAAAATACAAATTACAGGCAACCCTCCAAGAATACGGCATTCGAAGAACATAGATACCCATTTTCTCAAATTACACGGTTCCAAACACACGATTTTCTTTATTCTCTTTTATTTTGTTTTTTGTATGTCATAACAAAAAATAAAGTTAACGACTTTTTTGAAGTCTCGAACAACACGGTTTTAAAGAACACGGGACGAATTAATCGTCTGCTTGGAGGGTTTCCTGTAGATTGTATTAGTATTTTATTATTTTAGATTATTATGTAACCAAAGCCATCTTCAACTATGGGACAGTGGACAGCAACACAAATAAATGATCGAGTTTATTTGTTGAAAATTAAGCACATTAAAATAGAAGAGAAAAGTAATGTCGAGTTCACGTATGCGATCAAAAAATGATTCGCGAATCAAAGGAAAATTAAATCATTGAAAACATATACAAATTTCCTCGTCCGAGATGAAATAATTTTAACTTTGGGAAAATTTTGATCGGAAGCATCCAACATAATAAAAAAAAATTACAAATTATGAGTAATAATGCGAAATAATTACGCTCAAAGATTGGCTTGATTCGCGAATCATTTATTGATCGCATACGTGAACTCGACATAAAATCCACGTCTAAGGCAACCTACGAAGAAAATGTGCGTGCTGCTACTTCAATCGATTAAGTGAGACCGATTTTTTTTAAACCGTCAACATAGCGTTACGTCATCGTTTTAGCTAATACGCCCGTATTAAAGATGGCTTTGGGTAAACATGGTATATGCTTGGACCTTTGCTAGTTCTCTTTTATTTTGTTTTGAGAAATTACAGAAAAATCGACAAAAAATTAACTTACTTCGTAATGAAAATATGTTTAAAACAACGTTTAAAACATGTTTTAAACAAATAAAACGTGTTTTTTGTTTTAAATTTAAAAAAAAACAGTTTTTTTTGCAACCCTGCGTTCCAGTATTCCTGAGAAGCATCTGAATGGAATAAATTGGAGAAAACAAGGAACATTAGGAGGTCGTATGGATTGAAAGATCTGATCACAACAAATAGGTAAATAAACAAACAAACAATTACGTTTATTTACCATAGGAACAGAATTGTTTGCCGATTATGAAAATTCTTTGATAACGCAAATTTCACAGCATCGTTCTTATCGAAAGGTACCATTTTTGTTGCAGATAACAGAAATGTGATAAATCAAAAATTCCAATCAAATTATTTCGAATTTTGAGTAGAAATAATCGAGGCTGTCCTGTAAAATTATGAATTTCACAGATCACATTACTAAAAACTAAAACTTTAGAACATATTCATTTTATGAAGCGATTCGGAAGAATACGGTAATACATGCATTGAATTTCTACCTGGACCGAAGAAAAGGATCTTTTTATGGGTTTAATTTCAATTCCATATGTAAACAATACTATTTGGAAATATTTTTGAGAAATGGTGAAGGCGAAGGACAAAACCTATATATAAATAAATAATATATTATACACACAAAAAATCCAGGGTCGGTGTCAGTGAATTTGGCGCCTGTTTCCCCGTATTTATAATGTGTAGGTAGATAGGTAGACCCGTACAATTATTTATACTGTACTACTTGTACATATATATATATAACACACGTCGCTTACGATACGCACATACAATTCTTGTTAATAATGTGCAATCAAACAATTACTATACACAGTCCATAGTGAAAATTGACTTATCGTTATTTATTTAAGAAACAAAGATACGAAAACAATAAATTCTATTTTGGAAATTTAGATTTCAATGGTAAGATAAGACTTGGGCATTTTTTTTTTAAAGTTTTGACGAAGGGAAAAAACAACAAGCACACAAAATAAATTATAGAAACCTGTTTTCTATTAAATTTAAAAATGTTAAAAAATATTTCTACATTTTTGGTTGAATGGTTTAACTAATTTATTCTGTATTCTTTTCTTATATTTTTCGTTTGAGGCATGGATATCTTAGATTGACTTTAAGATATGTATGTATGTACTTAGATGGTGAAAATATTACGTTAATGTTATATTTCCGCTTCTAACGTTAATATTTAGAATTATCGGAAAAATGTATAATATGAAAGCTACTTCGCATCCTTTTAATATGTGAAGTAAGTTGTTCCGAGCTATTTGGAGATTCAAGAAGAGGTGGACCCACATAATAATTTTTATTTCTTTAAATTTAACTGATATTTATTTGTTACTTACAAGTGGCATCTAGCTAGATAACAGGTGATTCCTAATCTAAATTCCATTAAATATACACACATTATGAACAGGTTAATTAATTGAATCCATGTTTTAAATACATAGAGTTCATTTGTCATAATTCACCACCATTTTTTCACAATTTTCTTCTTTTTAAATACTCTTGTATTATATTATTATTATATTTCATACACACTAACACAAAGCACGTGTTATAAATTATTCGATTTTCATATTTGAATTTTCAACTGAGAGCATATTATTATATGAAGTTAATATAAATATAAAAAAATATATGTAATTTTTTTTTTGTTTTAATTAAACCCACACTCGTAGATAATTGTTATATTAGATTATAACTGTCATTAGATGACAAAACACAAAATAAGTCACTGATAAGACCGTGAAGCATAAAATAGATGATTCTTTTAGGCTTTTAGGGAACAAAACCAAAAAACAAAAATAATAAACCAAATTTATTAATATGGTTTAATTATAGAACGATCGGTATGACGTAATTTTTTTTTTGCTTTCTTCTATAGCACATTTTTTTAATGATATGCACAATTATTTATATTTATGTGATGCTTTGTAATTTTATATCTTAGTAACATTATAAATAAATATCACAAAATTGACACTAAAAATATTGGTTTACTATTTTTGTATAAATATTTTGTTTAATAACTTTTCTTTAAACTCCCGTACCAATTTCAAGCGTGAAAAACCAACAACTGAAAAAACATGAAATGAAAATAAACAAAACTAAACATGTATATAGTATTCGAATAAATAATGAAAAGAGACAACACTCCTTTTATTTACTACTAATGTTATTTTTATTTGTAGGATATACTATATACACATTCAGATACCAGTACGCTGCATAATATATGTGTATGACTATCTCGTTTATCACAAGAAGTTAGCACATTCCATGATCGCGTTATATTACATTATAGAAATACATACATACTAATATAGTATACATATATATTTACAGTATGAGTGTTTATATTTTTATGTATGTATGTAGTAGCATAAACCAGATAATTGTAAATTTGATAAACAAAAACATAATTAATCGATACATATTTACAAAAAGGATATGTGAAGCTGATGTAAAATGGTTGGCCACTTATGTAACAACCAACAAAATACCCCAAAATTTGGTGCATGCGTTTAAGTATTATATCGGTAGGCGTATTAAGGGCGAATCATGAGTTCCCCCAATCAGGATAAAAAAAGGATAATCTAAAATTCGCTAATAAAAAGGGAGTTTTCTATATATCAAAGCGTAGCACCGCCTTTTTATTTACAATATTCACCATTTTCACGCACTTCTTATTTATACCCGTGTTCCATATGCTAACATGTATATGGCCGCCATTTCCAATTAAATCTCTGTAATGAGTATGCAAGAAGACAATAATAAACTCAGTTTTTTTTTTTTGGTTGCTTAATATTTTATTTAAATATACATTCAACTTAAAAAATAAATACAATATATGAAATATAAATAATTTAGTTTTTGTTCAACATCAATCATCCTCGTCGTTGGATTCATGCGCCTTATTTAATTAAATGCGTGAGGCCCCATTTTATTATTTGTTTATTATGTAAGTAGTACACACTATAGCAGAGTAGTGAGTACTATTTCGGAACAAAAAATGATTGAATTGGATTAAGACCACCCTGTTGTTGGTGCTGCTGCTGTTGATTTAACTGGCTTCGTGTATTTGTTGCGTATAGTTGCTGTTGGAAATTGTGAAATTGTTGAGCATAATTCGGATCGGCAGTTGATGGACCTATAAACTGGGGTTTAAAACTATTTGGATTTTGTTGTGGAGGGCCCCCACCTAAATTATGGCCACCGCTTCCTCCCCCACCTGAGCCAATAACACCATGTGAATTATTAGATTGATTTGCTGTTGTATTTATTGAGCCATTATTGCCACCGTTTACTGAGCCGTTATTATTTGGGCCACTCATAGTTGATGGAATTTGCTGAGAGTTATCACCTTGATTGTTATTTATAATTGGACTATTTTTTGAACCGGCAACGAACATTTGAGCATTTGGCGGGCCACCACTTGTAAATATTTGTTCAGGTACATTGCCACTATTGTTTGCATTACTAAAATGGTTACTAATTAAATGGCCAGTTGGACCAGGCATTCGCATCATTTGATTTGGATTGTGGGGTCTCATTCCGCGGATCATTATATTTTGTCCCATTAAATGTGGCGGTATATTAATATTACCGCCCCCCATTCCTAAACCTGGTGACATTCCCGGATGATCACCTATACTAACGGGGGGACCTGTATCATTTTCCATATGATGGCCAGGAGGAATATTCATTTGATTGCAGTTCGCATAAAATTGTAGGCCTGGATTTGATAATTTTACGTCTATTGGATTATTCATGGGATTTGTGAATCGATGCAAAAAATCTAGACTAGGTGGTCGAGATTGTTGATTGCCGCTAATTTGAGGACGTGTTGGAAGATATTGTATTGTATTTGGAGCACTAGCTTTCACCTGTACATTAGCGCCATTGAATGGCCCACCCATTTGTGATCTACCTAGTAGTCGGGGTACACCAACCCCACCAGAAAATCCTCCCAATTTAGGTGACACAGAACGTGGTCCACCCGGTAATATCATATTACCACCAGGCCCCTGAGAAATCATTTGATTAGGTCCACCATAATGTCCCGGTATTAATCCGCCTAAAGCACAATCTAGTCCGCCCATCATACCACCACCGTCGTGAGAAGGTGGGCCTGGAATCATCCCGCCACCAAAATCATTATTCATTACGGTATGACCACCATAGTTCATAACACCCGCAGGCCCACCACCACCACCGGTTGCTAATCCATTTATCGAGCTACTAGTTAATTGTTGCGACATTTGTGCTAACGACGATATTGGATCGAAGTGTGACGTTTTAGGTCCAGCTCCAACCACGCCGCTGTTCGGATTTAGTGGTAAATTATCGGTACGTCCACAATTGTTGAAACCTCCTCCTCCACCACCACCACCGCCTCCTCCTCCACCACCACCGCCGCCTCCTCCTCCGTTTTGATCTGTTGACGGCTTTTGATTAGACCCACATTTATTAGGATTTGGACCTCCCGCATTATTCGGCGACATGTCCATAAAATTGCCCATTTTTATTCCACCGGTTGGTCCCGTTTGTGGACCACCAGTTTGTGATGTAACATTCGTTTGTGTTGATATGGGAGTCGTTACCGATTGTGATGAAGAGTAATTTATACCAGGACTTACTGCGGCATTTCCACTTGGATTAGGATTGCCGCTAGGCATATTTAGGGCACTCGAATTTTGTTGCTGCCGTTTTCCTTGATGAGAATTTTGCGTACCTGGTGTTGATCCGGCTGGCGATGATTGATTCATTCGATTTTTTTCATCTATACCTAAAAAATCATAAATAAGTTTCACTATTGTGATTTTGTAACAACTAAATGGTTTATTTACTTAAATTCGACGACGCTGTTGTTGGATTCGCAGGCGTTGGGGTTTGTGGACTCGATGGTACCGAGAATGTAGAATTTGCATTATTTATTATACTGTTTGGTTGATTCGGATTTTGACTGCCTGGCGTTGACGAGAATCGAGTATCATTCGTTGCATGTGGAGTACTGGCGCCAGAAACGCGATCTGGCGGTGCATTTTGTTGTGATGATGTTGTTGAACCACCACTTGTCGCACATCTAGTTATTTATAAAAATATAAAAGGGACTTTCAAGAATAAAAATAAAAGAAAAATATTTACTGTGAATCCTTAACGTTGGTATTTGGTTGCTTTTGTATTGTTAGCTCTTGCCCGTCGAACGTATTCAAATATTGGATCTGTTGCGGTGAAGGGACTGGCATTAGATTTGCTTCCTTTGCCATATTATTGCTGTTTTGATTATTAACCGCATCAAATTCTTTTAGATTACTATTTGGTGACAAATGAGAGGAAAGCGGCGTGCTAGGATTACTCTGGGTAAGTGAGCGATGCGGAAGAGGTGAATCTTGAGATGTTGGACTTTGGCCAGTAGTTAAATGCTTAAATGATTGTTGTTGTCGTGATAAATCTGCCGGTGATGAAAGTGTTGAACCACTGCCACCAGTAGCCCGTGGGGATGGTAATGATAAATTTGATGTAGGATTATTTGGACTACCAGGATTAGGACTTTGAGTCGCTATAGGAACAGATGCGGACCGGGGGGTTTGATGATAAGGGGGTGGTGGACCTTGAGAACGTGGACCCTGCGAATTTGTGCGGATTGGTAATGGGATTTGACGATTTTGATTTAACAAATGATTTTGTGCTGAAAAATTTCCAGGTCCTCCTCCGGGCTGCATATCTGGTCCCATTTTTCCTTTATTTTCATAAAATTGATGCTGCAACTTGTTCCATTCTGTTTGAGCAGATACAAAATTATTGTCTAAATTGATATTCATATTAATATTATTACCACCATGACCACCGACCAGTGAATTGGCCATCATATGCTGCTGTTGTTGCGATTTATTTTGGTTTACTGATGCACACGTATTTATTTGATTTAACATTTGCTGCATTTGCACATTGACATCTTCCAATACATTTTTTCGATTTCCCGGCCGCATAATTGATCCATGATGTGACAATATGTCAATAGACTGCTGCTGTGATGAATTCAACGGGTGTAAAACACGATAATTTAAATCATTAATGTTGTCATTTTGTTGATTAGGTAGTATATCTTGGCCCATCGGTAATATACATCGATTATGAGGGCCGGAGCCCATGTGACCACCGCTTTTAATATGATTAGGGCCACCTAGTGATTGATTCATAATTGGATTTTGTTGTTGCTGCAAAATGCCACTGTTTGGCATCATTGCATTTTGGGGTAAGTTTGGATTTTGTAGATTTTGTCCTTGTTCGGGAAAAAACAATTGCTGCATTTTACGAATTGTAGCCAATGATTCCTCCCTATGCTGCCGCTGCTGTGGTGTTAAAACTTCATCTGGTACTTTAACACCTTGCAAAGATGGTTGAAGCCCTGTAATTGGACTTATCGAGCCCATTAAACGTGATTGCTGATAATTTGGGCTTGGATGACCCGTATTAGTACTGGTATTTCTCCCAGCTCGAATATTACCACCCTCCGGCACTAAATTATCCATATCAAGATCTCCCGAGACATTCGTCGAATTCGGATTATTGCTATTATTTGAATTAGGGCGCCCACCAGAATTCTGTGGCATTTCATTTGTTATTGCATCTAAATGTATATTTTCACCGTCCGGATCCCAAGGTAATTCATCTGAATTTGATTCATTACTAACAGCACTGTTTATACCGTTGCCAATATTACTATTGTCATCTTGGACCGATGCCCTACAGCCGCCATGTGGTGGCATATTCATAATATGCTGCTTATCCAAAGCAGCATTTTGACCTAGCATTCCACCACCCGCTCCGGGTGGAATATTCTGATGGTTTTGGAGGCTATTATTATTGTTGTTGTTTATATTTGGACCCAATCGTATATTCTGATTTTTATTGTTTTTGGCCATTGTCACATTATTTAACCACTGGGTTGTTTGATTTTGCCGATTGAATTGGGTTATTTTCAACGGATGTTTCTCTAAAAATTTTTTTGTTGCCGGTTGTGAACAATGATATGCTATGATCGACGGAAACTGACCATTCAACACCGATTCTGCCCCTTTATTTGCAAGCGCTGTTGAAAATACGAATATCTGACTTTGTTGCTGCATATACTCCATTCCATTCGTTTGCTTTTGATTTATATTGCCTTGTTGAATGTTATGTACTAAACTGATCACATTGTTATTATTAGAGTTGCCATTATTTGTTAAATTCGGTTCCTGGTTTATTCCGTTTCCCCCTGAAGTCGTGCCGTAACCATCCAATGATGTTTCTATTTGTTCCTCTGTTTTTATTGTTACACGTCCTCCGGTATTATTATTATTGCTGCTGTTAGGTGCACCTTCCTCATTTGGATTGTCCGTGTGCATTAGATCCACGTTTGGCTCGTTATCACTATTTCCACCTCCAGAAATTCCGCCACTCTCCTTTTTAATAATTACGGAGCCGTTTTTTTCAGAATTTGTTTCATTGTCACATTTACTTGACGAATCTAGAATTTTAATAAAAACTGTAATACAAAAATCAACTAATTATCTAAAAACATGATGGTACTACCTTTAGTACTTAGTGCATTGCCTAATTGATCTTCATTTGATTGCAATTGGGGTACATTACCACCGTTATTATTATTATTATTATTTAGTGTTACAGAAGATGACGATGATTGGGAATTTGGTGATAAATTACTAATATCTTTTTCCGGATTACCAATTTGACTATTACCACTATTATTATTATCATTTGAACTATTATTATTATTTGAATTAAGATTAGTGTCGTTATTTAATGGAGCAGACGTTGTTGATGAAACTGTTGTTGACGAGGAACATGGCGCTACTGTTGTATTATTTGTTGCTGTTCCATTGAGATTCTTTTCACGTTCTTTAAGCATTTTGTTTTTATTGTTTATCAATGCACGTAAAATATTATTCAAATGCACTAAGATATATTCCAAATTTTATGCATATATAATTGGATTGTGAATTTACTAAGCACGATTCAATTCCCAAAAACTTATTTTTACAATATTCTTATGTATATTCCTCCACTTTACTTAAAATCAACCATATTGAAATTTTTTTTTCTATTTTATTCGTTCACCCTTTGATTTTAATCAAATAAATAATCACCTAACAGCACAAAAAATATCTGTATATTTCAAAATTAATTGTTTCTAAATACAATTCGTAAGTAAGTACGAATAAGAAAAAAATATATTAATTTTCATTATATCAAAACAAGTGTTAAAAGTTACAACGATGCATACCAACTAAACGTATTGAAATATGTTTGACATTTTCTACGATATAAAAAAAATTTCCATTGGCCCATGCCACACGTAAAAAAAAAATGCCGCATTTTTCTTCGTTTCTTTCCCCGTTTACCTATGATACAAGTTTTAATTGCGACTTAAACAAATTTTCTGTTCAACCACACAACTCAAACATAAATGAAATAAAAAATATTTCAAGGACATTTTTTACTCATTTTAGTTAAAATTTTATTTAAGAGAGAGCAGAACAAATCATTGGTAGAAAAAACTGCCAAAATACAAAAAATGCTCGTGTGGCATGGGCCATTCCTTATTTTTTGTCGATTGGTATTGAGTGCGTTCACGAGTTTACAATGTCACCCTCCAAACATTGCGTAACTTTTACGTACAGTTTACGAAGGCTTGTTTATACTAAAGTCCTCGTAAACGTTACGCATATACGTAAAGAAAAACTTGTGTAAACGAACACTTCGTCACAAGAGAAATGAAACTATTTTACGAAGACTTGTATATGTGTTGGTAACAATAATTGTCTTCGCAAATTCCGCGAGTTAGCGTAAAGTTAACGAACGGTTTAAACATGTGAATGCGAACATATTTCATTTCGGGTTTTGCTCGTTTTTACGCGGGATTTATTACCATTTTAGATTATTTTTTTAATAAATATTTTTTCGTAAAATAAAAAAACCGAGAATTCTTTTCCAATGTTATTTTTTTTTTTTTATCTTGATTAAATTTATACTTATTACGATTATACATATTAACATTTTAATAAGATTGATTAACAACAAGTGATATGGGTTTTTACCTTTTATAAGCTCCATGATATAGTATCCCTTTACAGCAATATTGCCATGTTGGCCATGCCATGAAAATGTTGATGCTGCTTCGTCTGTGATGATATCCTTCAAACAACCTCTCAAATATTTTTGAAGTGATAAATCACTAATTGCTTTAAAGTGACTGGTCTATAAAAGGTTCGAAAATAAATTATATAAACTTTGTTATTCAGGATGTTAAAATTTAATGTTGCTTACCAAAATATTTTCCTTTTCTAAATTAGTTTTAACTTCACATTCCAGAGCATTAAATTGTTTTGATGATGTGGCTGGTATATTTAAAATATGACACTGCTCTATATTTACTAAAATTATTAGTTATTTTTAATTAAACACAAAAAAAACAAAATGGAGATCACAAACGTAATATATTTCACTAAACAACTTATCCGAATGAAGCACGTATAAAAATATTACATTTGTATACCATATGCGAATACCATACGAAATAAAAATATATATATAAAAACAAACGAAATAGTTGTACGTGTATTGGTATTCCATTGTTAATGGGTGTACGTAAAGTTTACGTTTTCGAAAAGAATTTAACGTATACATTTTTTTGTTAGGAGGGCACATTGTAACAACTGTCATTGGAGAAATGACGTAGTAGGTAACATTGAGATTGTATCAAGTGTCAAAACTTTTTTTCTAAATAAATAAATAAATATAATAAAAATTGATTTTTGTTCTTTAAATTATTTTACAAACCAAACCTACATTATAATGGTTGTTGATATCACGATCATGTTGCTTTTGATACCTACACCATTAAAAATGACATTTGTAAATGCAGTCTCGAGTAGGGTTGAGAATAACGTTTGTAACAATGTATAGTTCGTTGTTACAATGTACACTACCGCTCAAAAATGTTTAGGCACCCCTTTTTTCATGTATTATTGATACAGTATTATGTTTCGAAACAACATTTGAATAAATTCAATTCAATTCAATTAACTTTATTTAAATGTTGTTTTATATGTTACAAATAGTGGTTTCGTTTACGTTCTTTTAAGTGTTTAGTTATTTAAACTTTACAACTTTAGTTTTTTTTTTTTTTAATAAATTTATACATTGTAATTAATTTTTAGTTTAAAATTATACATATTAAATTATTTCCAGGAGAAAGTTGAAAAAAACCTGGGGGTCTACTATGGAAATCGAACGTCGACGTTTTTTGTTCGTTGTTTATATTCAGCAATAGTAATTACTATAACTAAAAAAAAGCAATACTCAGGGGGTCTACTATGGAAATCGAACGTCGACGTTTTTTGTTCGTTGTTTATATTCAGCAATAGTAATTACTATTGCTGAATATAAACAACGAACAAAAAACGTCGACGTTCGATTTCCATAGTAGACCCCCTGAGTATTGCTTTTTTTTAGTTTTCCTAAAATTAACCTAATACTATAAGCCTAATCCTAAAACTTTATAAACTAATTTGCATTTATCATGTATTAACTACTGTTGCCGAACAGAAATCGTTTAACTGATCTAATCCCGTATTAAATTTGATGTTTAAATTATTGATTTTATCTTTAATAGGTTTTACTTTACTGAGTTTATGTAATTTTATAGTTGAATAGAACCAAGGTAGATTGTGTATCATTTTTAGTAACTTATTCTGCATTACTTGAAGCCTTTTTATATGACATTGGGAGATAGTTTGCCAGGCAGGTGCCCCGTAGGTTAAGATAGGGGAGAAAATTGCTTTAAATATTAATAATTTTTTATTAAGGTTTAATTTTGACTTACGATTTATAAAAGGATATGAAATTCTTATGAGTTTAGTCGCTTTATCGATAGTGTATTCTATATGTTTGTGAGATATAAGTTTTGGATCTAGTACTACTCCAAGATATTTAACTTCGTTGTTGCATGGAATTATATTACCCGCTACACAAATATTTCTGGATGGTAGAGCATGTGTCGCACGTTTACGGGTAAAAATTATAGCTTGTGTTTTCGTATTATTAATTTTTATTTTTCAGGTATATAGGTATGTTACTATTTCCGCATAAGCATTCTCTAACATGTTTACAATCTCTAGGGGGTCGGCAGAATTCGAGAGCAATGCTGTATCATCGGTAAATTGAAAAATGTTGCAATCCTCTGGACGAGGAAAATCATAAATATATATGTTAAATAATATCGGACTCAATATTGCTCATTGTGGCACACCAGCGGGGATTGAGTGTGATTTTGACTTTATATTTCCCACGAAAACGAAAAAGGATCTATTGTGTAGGTAAGACTGTATGATCTTAATTAAATAAGTCGGAAAATGAGACTTAATTAATTTATAAATCAACCCGTCGTGCCATACAGTGTCAAAAGCATTTTCAAAATGTAACACTACAAACCCAGCAGAATGTTTCGAGTTTAACTGCGACCTTATGACATTGCATAGCCTGTAAGTTTGGTGAGCTGTTGAAAGATGCTGTCTAAATCCAAATTGAAAATTTGGGAGTAGGTTTGTGTCGTTAATGTGTGTAAGCATTCTCTTTTGTATAATTTTTTCAAATATTTTAGATAGGCTACATAACAAACTTATTGGGCGATAGTTACCCGGGTTTGAATGATCTTTATTAGGTTTCGGTATTGCGATTATTTTTGCAGTCTTCCATACGCTGGGAAAATAATTTATGCCCCTATCATGGTTCTCACATTTGAGTCACCCGGCGACTCTGCTCACTTTTTTTATTTTGTTGTATCATGGCTCTCCCAGTGAGTGAGTCTAATGTCAAATATGCGCACCGAAATTTTTTCGGTGAGTTCATAGAAATTTTTCATTTCTCTGTCGTCAACAAAACAAGACGGACGGCAAAAACACACAGTTCGTATTTATTTTAAATTTTATTATTATTTTAAAACTTATTAATTTTATGCTACTTATTTTTAGGCAAAAAATTAATATTACCAATTTCAACCAATTTTCAAAATTGGTTGAAAAAATGGAACAAAACCCGGATATAGCGAGAGGTTTTCCAAACCTAGGTAAAACCAAATCGTCAGTTAACGATTTTTGGAAAGAGGTAGCCGTAATTTTAAATTGCCTAGGACCCCCTATAAAAGAACCCACAGAATGTAGAAAAGCAAGTTGTTATAAAAGTAATGTGTTATTATTGGTATTAATTCAATATTTATTTACAGGTTTGGACTGATTACAAAAGAAATGTTAAGCATAAAATTGCAAAAAAATAAAGAGGAGGTTCGTGCAACTGGAGGTGGGCCAAATTCGCTTAATTCGTTAACGCCGCTCGAACAACAAGTCGATGCCCTAATTAATTTAAACCAATCTGGCGCCCCGAGCGGTAACACGTATGGAATGGGTAGTGGTTCCTCAAGCATAAATGCTCTGACGCTTGAAACTAATATCGCTTCATCATCTGCTTCAATACCTGTGTTACGGTCTATTGAAAATATTTCAGATGAAAATTATAATGTTGGAGAACTCAGCAATGAAGGTGATTTAAATTCCGTCCACAATAATGTTAGGTTAGGTTAGGTTAGGTTAGAGTGGCTGCTATCGCACACTTAGGCCAATAATGGCCCATTGTGATACCACAGGATCCAATCTCCCCTTACTCCCGCTGAAACCAACCAGAGCTACTAATGTAGCGTAAAATATCTCGCACCCTACAGTCCGCGAGTTCAGAAAGGCTGTCCATGTTGTACACACCCAAGTACTTACGTCTTTTGTATGATAGTGCCGGACATGAGCATAGGAAGTGAACTAGCGTCTCTTCCTCCTCTTCGTCCATACAACTTCTACAAAAGTCATTCGTCTCTAGACCCAGCCTTCTCGCATGTTCCCCAAAAAGGCAGTGTCCTGTTAGTATCCCTACGACCAATCCTAAATCTCGTTTTCCCAGGGATACAAGTGCCTTGGAGCGCCGCAGGTCCAGTTTTGGCCAAACCTGTTTTGCTACCCTGCACGTGAGAGTGTTGGTCCACCTCTCATCTGTTAAGGCGATTGCCTTTTTACTGAGCGTCAATTTGAGCGCTGCTATAGGCCTCCCCAGACCTGCCCTTTCCGGTTGCATCTGGAGAGTCGTACCGTACCTAGCTAGTTCGTCTGCCCTGCAGTTTCCCGTGACGTCCGAGTGACCAGGGACCCAGATCATCTGGATACTGAAATACTCGCTCATCTCATTAAGAGATGAGCGGCAATCCAGCGCCACCCGTGACTTCAGAGAAACCGCCTCTAGTGACCTGAGTGCCGCTTGACTGTCCACATAAATCGCGATATCCCTAACAGATACCACGTTATGCTTCAACCATGTCACGACTTCCCCTATCGCCACCACTTCAGCCTGGTACACGCTGCAGTAGTCAGGGAGACGAACAGAAATATTAACATTGAGCTTCTCACAGAAGACTCCGGCTCCTACTTTGCCGTCTAGCTTAGAGCCGTCCGTGAAAAATGTCAGTGCCTCGTTTTCCCGTATTGATCCATTCCTCCAGGATTCCCTAGAAGGACAGATGATCCGGAAACCTATATCAAAGCACAACGTTGGTTTAATATAATCTAGATTCACCAGTTCTTCCTTTAGTGATCTAACTATCGTCGAGTGTCCCACCTGAAGAGACTTCCACTGAGAGACAGCCGAGAGCCTTGTAGCCACATTGGCTGCCATCTGTTTACCAAAAAATTCGATTGGAATAAGGTGGAACATAACCTCTAAAGCGCGTGTAGGTGTTGTCCTAAGCGCCCCGCTTATAAGCATACAGGCCGTTCTTTGCACCTTCTCCAACATCCTTATGTAGGTTACCTTTTCCAGAGCTGGCCACCACACGCCCACCCCGTACATCAGCACAGGCCTTACCACTGCGGTATAGAGCCAGTGTACCAGCTCTGGTTTCAAACCCCATTTCTTCCCTATTGCGTTTCTACACGAGTAAATGGCTACATTAGCCTTATTCACCCTTTCTACAATGTTAGGCTTCCAGCTGAGCTTACTGTCCAAGATTATGCCCAAAAATCTCGCTCTGTCAGCAAAAGCCAGTCTAATGCCGTTCACAGTAGGAGGGCTAACTACCGGAATTTTATATTTCTTAGTAAATAGTACCAGCTCTGTCTTGGACGGGTTGATCCCTAATCCGCATTTGCCGGCCCATTTCGTAACGATCAGGAGTGCATTCTGCATAACATCCCTAATCGTATCCAGATATTTGCCTGAGACAGCTATCGCTACATCATCTGCATACGCTACAACCCCCATCCCCTCTTTCTCCAGTTCCAACAGCAATCCATTCACCACTGCACTCCAAAGAAAGGGGGACATCACTCCTCCCTGCGGAGTTCCTCTAACCACCCGCCTTCTAATGGTGGACTCTCCTAGTTCCGAGATAATAATCCTGCTTACCAGCATCTGATTTATCAACCTACTTATAGGATAATCCACCTTCAAAAGTGACAATCCTTCCATGATCGCCTCTGTTTTTACATTATTAAAGGCACCCTCAATGTCGAGAAATGCTACCATACAGAACTCTTGCGAGTAAATTGTCTTCTCAATCATGCGTACTAGATCGTGCAGAGCTGTGTCCACCGACTTTCCCTTACAGTACGCATGCTGAGACATTGCCCAATTCCTCGGATCAACTTTTGTTCGAATAAGTACGTCTATCAATCTTTCCAAGGTTTTCAACAGAAAGGATGATAGAGTTATAGGCCTCAGGTCCTTTGGATAAGCCTGTGAGCTTTTTCCCGATTTCGGGATAAAAACCACTCTGACCTCCGTCCATTTCCTGGGAATATAGACCAATTGCAGACATCCCCTGAAGATAACCTCCAGCCAGGGGAGGATGACCGCCGAGTTCCTTTGGATCTCTGCTGGTATAATCCGATCCGGGCCCGCCGATTTATAAGGCTTAAAACCGTTCAGTGCCCACAGGATTCGTTTCCTGTCCACGATGCCATCCACATTCGTTAAAGGTGTTCCTCGATGAGCTCCAGGCTCCATCGAGTCATCAATGCTTCCCGGAAAATGGGTCTCAATGAGAAGCTCCAATGATTCCGCACTTGAAGCTGTCCATAACCCGTCCGGCCTAATTAAGTAACTAGGACTGGTTGGGTTAGTAGATAGAATTTTCCTTAGGCGAGAAGTCTCGGAGACCTCCTCCATTCTACAACAGAAGAGTCTCCAAGACCCCCTTTGTGCCCTCCTCAACTCTTTTTTGTATTTTCTCAGGTCTTCCTTATAGGAATCCCAATCTCGATTTTCCTTGGTGTTCTTAGCCTTATTAAAGGCTGTCCTACACGCTCTCCGATAGGTTCCCAACCCCGTGGTCCACCATATCGGTTTCTGCCTGCCCCTAGGCTTTATTAGGGGGCACGCAGCATTAAATGAAAGATTGCATGCCTTTGTGACAATATCAACCATGCCATCTAATTCCTCTACTGTCGCCGGAAGTCCAGGAACCTCCAGCGGCAATAGTTCCTTCAACACCTCCCCATATTTGTTCCAGTTTGTCCTTCTGGGATTCCTGAAGGCTTTCCGGGCAACAGGTTTGATGTTGAGGTTATATGTAATATATCGGTGATCAGAGAATGAGTGCTCTTTCGCCACTCTCCACCCACTGATCATATCAAAAATTGTTTCTGACGCACAGGTTAGATCTAGAACCTCCTGTCGATTTCTAACAATGAATGTTGGTTCACACCCAATATTGCAAACTACAAGGTTAGTATTTAATAAATAATCAAAAAATAACTCACCCCTTTCATTAATGTCTGTGCTTCCCCAGATTGTGTGATGCGCGTTTGCATCACATCCAAGTATCACACCTACCTTTTTCTGACCTGCTTCCCGGATCAGTTCCCCCAGGTTGTCCGGTGGAACCCCCTTCTCGCGATCCATGTAGGCTGAGGCTAGCCATAGTTTTTCACAGCCTACCTCAGCGCTCACCGCCGTAACGTCCCCGCTACTAAATTGTGGAAGAAGAAAAATATTCAAATTATTTTTCGCTAAGATACACGATCTGATCTTTTCAGAGTTGCTTGAGTATAATAATTTATACCCTTTCATTCCGAGGCCACAGATCCTGTTATTATTAATCCAAGGTTCTTGGATTAATACCAAGTCCTCATCTGACTTAGTCAGTCTGAGCACGAGGGCTGCCGAGGCAGCCTTCGTGTGGTGCAGGTTTATTTGTACAATGCTAACCATTGTAATCTACCTTACTCACCACTTCATGCACTTCCTGCATCAGGATAGTGTCATTTGGCTCGTTGGTTTGGTCGCAAACCCCCTCTCGTCGTGTGTTCGACGGGTTGCCCACATCGGACTTCAGAGAGAGGAGGCTGCCTCCCATCACCAACTTCACTTCGTCCGAAATATCGGAACGGCTATTCTGGTCGGCCTCAGCCCGCTTGACCGTTTCCTGCCGGGTCCGTTCTACGTCGCCCTCAGGCTGGTCTTCCGCGCCCTTATCGACCTCGTCTTTCCTATAAACTTTAAGAGTGATCGACCCGAAACCGAAGTTGATTACTCCCTTAGATCTAGCAAGGGAAACCAAGGATTCCTTATTGATCAGCATGATTGCCAATCTAAAGCCCACCTTAGCCTCCTCCTGCTTCACAATCCTCCATCCTTCCGTTGGAAGATCGGGATTACTGGCCCGGATAATCTCAATGACCTCCTCTGGCTTATCCGGCTCGGTTGGTAACCAGACGCGTGCTCGCGGCCTGCTCGGGATTTCCGATCTGCTGACTGCTTCCAGCCTCGCGCCCGGCCACACCTCGCCTACCTCGGTCACTGCTCTTTTATAGAGATCGACCGATCTCTGGTCTGAGCACGCAGTTAGCTTAACGCGCCCTTGGTGCCATCCCGCATCTCTGCAGGACGGGGGGGATCCCGGATTTTCTCTAAGGATCCTCAAGAAAATGGAGTTTAGTGCATTATACACTGCCCTCCACTTTTCCGACGTGATGCTCCCATCTTCCTGACCTTTGTCAATGACGGCTAGCACCAGCACGTGCTCCTTCAGGATTTCACTGAATAATTTCAGTTTCTGCTCCTTAGGAGCACCCGACGTCATGTCTGCTTGCACTTTGGCCCGCTTACTGCCTTCTGCTTCAAGCTCATCCTGGGACCTCTGTCTTTTAGACACAAGGATCCTCTCCGAGCTATCGCAGCCGACAGTTTTCTTAGCCCATGCTACAGATTCCTTCTGCGCAACTGTAAGCTGCCCCTCAGGGGTCGCAGCCAGTTTCTCCAGAACTCTAAATGCCGACCGTCTTTCTCTGTACCGTCGTTTTGATGGAGGGATCTCTCTCGGTCCCCCACTGTTCTGTTTGGCAGTTCCGCTTCCACCTGGCTTCGATGTCATGGTGTTGCTTACCCTTGCCTCAGTTGAGGGAGCCCCACCTTGTTGGTTAGAGTTACTCCCCTCTATAGTACTTCCCGGTTTTTGGTGGGTACCGGTCCCCTTATTTTTATTATTTTTTAAAACTTCCATATATTCCTACGAGTATCGGAGAAATACGTCCACCTGCGCAGAGATCCGTATACGCAGGTAAGGCTAAATACAACTGGAGGTTGCCAGGTATCCAGAGGGCTCCGTTCACGACTGGGCTTTGTTAAATGGGCCCCCAGTCTAGTCGATCATCAGCACGGGTCGCATAACACCTTAATCCAGCCCATTGGCTCACCGAGTACCCCGCCTTCCACGCCCCCGCCCCCCAACATCCACTCACTCATTCACCCATCTATATGGATATCCCAAACAAATAGGACCCATTTCATTCAGGGGATTACCGTTTATAGGGTTCCCTACTCACTACCTGGAGGCTCGAGAGCGCAGGGAGACGTGACGCTCAGTTCACCGTGGTTGTGGTCGATGGTTTTATGGCGCCATCAATTCGCCTTTCCCTACTGGGTATCATAGGCACTCAGAATTTAGTGAACAGAGGTTAACCACTCCCCCGTTCTCTGAGACTCTCCTTCCAGCAGAGCTGCGGTTGGGGACGGCTTATTTAATTCACCGCTAACCTACCTATCGATAGGCCGTTCACAATCCACCACCTGTGACCCCCCCGATAGCTGCAGCTCGCCACGGGCACAATAATGTTACCACACCGAAGCCAAAACCAACTACCATTGATGCAAACAAACAGCGATTGCAACTGCTACAGAAACAAACTGGCCACCTAACAGAAATACTTACAATTTTTAAAAAAAAAAATAGAAAAAAATACATATAATTTACAATATTATTCCAAAAAAAAAAAAATTATGAACTAAAAGAAAAAAAAGTTTCAGTTCCTACAAAACCAGTTTGTACAACAACAAAGAAATGAGCAGTACAAACAAAACCAAATAGTACAAAAATTAAAACTTAAAAAACGAAAGTTAGAACTAGAGGAGAGAAAATTAGGTATAACCCGTCGTGACTCCTGCTCTTCTAGCGATTCTGAAGAATGAATCATTTAATAATAGGCAAAATTTGTGATTTTTTATAATTATTTATTTACGAAACAAAGATGAAATCTGAATTTTAAATGACTGAATTTATTACCTATATTGAATTTGAATTTTATTAATAAAGATAATGTATATACTATAAACTATTCACCTATAGTTCTTTCCACGGCATTTCTTGCAGAAGAATGTAATTTATTAAATTTTGCTTCACGACTTCCCGTAGTAGCTTGTTTATATGGCGTTATTAAAAATGGCAGTAATGGATATCCCGAATCACCTATAAATAATTAAAATTAGTGGTTTATACTATATATGCAAATAAATTTTATATTAAAATACTATATACTTACCAAGAAGCCAGTTATTGCAATTCCTATTTTCATAATCTTGAGCCATACTTCTATTTGCCGCACTGTGGTTTCACACAAAGGAGTCTTGATTTGCCCCAGGATGTCAAGAATCAACGCACCGTATGATCAGCTTGTGGTCACATATCTAAGAAATAAGCAAACAAATGAAATATATTGAAAAATATTTTCCAAGTTATTATATGGTTATCCGATTTCTTACAATCATTGCGTTTAAACTATAATATCCTTTTCTATTATAGAATAAGTGCCGTTCGTCTTTACCGGGTGCGATAATCCTGATATGCGTACCATCAACGCACCCGACTACTCCAGGTATTTTATGTTTGGTCATGAAATACATTTTACAATCCAATTTCTCGGTAGCATTCATTCCCAAAATCCACTTATCACATATATGTTGCTCTATCAAATTATGAAAATCTTTACCAATATTTTGTTGATAACTCCCGGTTGAAAAAAATCTAAGAGCAGCACAAAGTTTAAGGATGGGTGGTAAAGATGATGTGTGAACCGCAGGTTCAAATTTGTTACTCAGGTCGTCGAATAAGTGTTGGAATGCATATTTGTTTAACCGGAAATTTTTAATAAACCTAAAATTTTAACAAATTCATGTATATTTAATACAATATAATGTAAAACTTTCTTAGTCACAAGAAACTTACTTGTCTTCTCTGGTAGCGCAAACGGATTGTAATTATCTCTCAAACATCTTCTAACATGAGCACCATTATCGTTTTCCTCTTCAATGTCATCGGAGAAAAATAAATCTACGCTGCTTAACATGATTAGCAATAGCGATATGCTAACTTTTTTATTTCAAACTAATAAATATATTTTTAATAAATCACAAAATTTTTAATAATCACATAAAATTCAAAATTAAACTGATATTGTCAAAATAATTCAATTTAACAGTGCTGCCAACTTAACAATTAATGGAAACTGTCATAATACACAAAACAACGCACAACACCTGCGCACAGCTCTCGTCAAAATATAGGCGAGAACTATAATACCAAAAGACTAGTCACACGACTTAACGCGTCACGGCGAGATGTGGGTGAGGTGAGAACCATGATAGGGGTATTAATGTAAAGCAGGCATTAATAATGTAACATAACATTATTTTCAGGTGCTTTGGGCTTCGTTTCAAAAGATTATTTGTAATCCTATCGGTGCCTGGGGATTTTGAAGTTTTAAACTTTTTGATTATTAGTGATATTTCCTTGGAAGATGTGTGGTCAAATTGGGTTGTAGGGTTTGGTATAGAATGCAGAAGATTTATTGATTCATCGATTATTAGTGATTGAGTTCTAATATTAGATAAATTATTGGTTAATAGATGTGATTTATGAAACTCGTCCGCAATGGCGTTAGCCTTTTATTGAGTTGTAATGAGAATTTTATCATCAACTTTAAGACAAGGAAGGCCAATGTTTTTGTTTCTAATTACCTTTGTTAAGTTCCAAAACGGTTTACTTCCTGTCTTTTGTAAGGAAGTCAGCAGTTTATTCCAATTTTGATTCCGAATTTCATAAGTTTTTTGTTTTATTTTGTTGGTCAGGCTATTCATTATTTTCCTTAGATAAGGTTGTCTCGTTCTTTGCCATTGACGTCGATAAATGTTCCTAAGTCTAATTAGGTATATTGTCTGTTGGTCAAATGAAATGTTATTATTATGTCGATCTAATAAGGGCACTGAGGCATTTTGCGCATCAATGATCGATTCATTAAGTTGTCTAATGCTTTGATTAATTTTTTCTGTTGTATTAAGATTGGAGCTAGTATGATTAGTCAACACAATTTTGTCTTTTAGGATGTTATGGTATTTTTTCTAATTGGCAAGACTATAACAGCGTATTTGATTAGTACATGAATTAGGAATTTGATGTGCAGTTGTTTCGAATAAGACCGGATTGTAATCCGATGAAAGTTCGGGTACTGATATAAGATTTGATATTAAACCGTGCCTGTTACATAGAACTAAGTCAAGAGTGGATGGGGTACCACGTCTCGAACTAGGATAATGTGTTGGTTGAGGAGAGAAGTTAACTATAAATCTACCTTGGTTCATTTCATTATAAATAATATTACCAGTACGATTCGCTTTTAAGCAATTCCAATACCGATGCTTGGAATTGAAGTCACCACCTAGTATAGGATCGTTTTTAGTATTTGAAAGTATTTTTAAGTCATGCTTAAACTCACTTAACATACTTGAAGTACTATGCTTACCGTTAAAATAAGCTGAGATTAAGTTGATCGGTTTGCTTATATTTTCAATTTCAATTCCAATACTTTCAATCACTTTAGTTTTAAAAGCGGGCATCAATTTATGTTTAACAGTTTTTTCCACGATAATTGCAACCCCACCACCTAAATTATTAAATCTATCTAGTCTATATACACAATATTCTGAATTGATATAAAATTTATCTTTTGGATTTAACCAAGTCTCAGTTAGCATAATTATATCCAAATTATTATTTTTTATATAATCTAATGTCTCTAATATTTTATTTTTGATTGATCTGGCATTCCAGAGCACTATTTTAAAATTATTAAGAGGTAGACTGTTCATTTTGAATATAAATGTTTATAAGCTAATGATGTTATAGTGAAAAAAATTTCTTCTTTGCTGTTGCACGCACTTAGCTTAGCGAGAACTTCCGTTAGCAGGCTAGAAATTTCATCAGGCGAGAATACGTTACTTTTATCATGCGGTTTATTATAGCTCTTGTTGTAATTTTCGTCGTGGTGATTGTTATTATTGTTTTTGCCGAAACACCAGGCATTTGTTCCGGTTACGTAATTATTTTGATTCGGTAATTTTGGAAACTCGTTTTCGTTGGTATTATATGGTATATAATTGTACTGACGGTGTTGAATATTAGTTTTATGATCCTTTTTACTGGTTTGTTTAACACGGTTGTGTTTAATACTTAATTGTTTTTTAATGGAAATATATTCTTTTCGCTTGTCACATGAAACAGAGTTCGATGCATGACCTTGTCCACAGTTGATACATTTTAATAATTTATTTTTTTCAACTTCGTTAGTTATGCTTTTTAATGGACAATTTGTAGACTCGTGCTGCTCACCACACATATAGCATTTGGCAACTGAAAAACAATTCCTAGCTCCATGGCCGTACATTTGGCATTTACGGCATTGCGTTGGTCCATTCCTGCGCCTCAGCGTAGTAATTCCATTGTACAATTTCGTTTAGGATTCCAGTTATTTTACGCAATTCGTTTATGTTTGTTTGATTTGGGTTGAAATACAATAAATATGTAGCGTGGCTATTGTATCTCTGCTTTTTTACAGATAGTTGTTTAATTTCAGTAGGAAAAATATTTGATCTAGCCAAATCACCTTTAATGTCTTTAATATCATTGATTGATAACCCTGTAAGTACGAACTTTTGTTGTTTGCTATCGGGATTCTCGAATGTGAAGAAGTGGGCTTCTTCTTTTATCAATTGCGATTTTATTTTATTATAATCGTTCATGTTGTTTATGTTGATTTTAACGCCAATCGACATGTTTTTTAATGTGTAGTTTAAAGTACTAACCTTTTGTTCTTTTAAAAAAGATCTTATTTGTGCCGTAATTCCATCTCTAATTATTAGCGGTGGTATTTTGCGTGGTTTATCTGGAATTGACTCACCTTCCGGTGGTAGATGATCAAAACCATATTGTGAATTTGTTTATATGGTGCTCATTGTTCCATCGTCTTGATCCAAACGTAAGTTAGGCCTATGACTTGATTTTTGGATTTTGCACTCACTATCATTGGAGAAGCCACTTGGGCTTCTCTGTCTTTTACTTAAGTAAGACAAGTTTGTCTAGGATTTATTTAATACTTATTTCACTGTACTTTATGTACTGTTTTACTACATTTAACTTTATTGTTGTTGTATCACAAACAAACTGGTTATACTTATTGTTTATGTTTATTTGCAGAAAATAGGTCTGTTCGTATTGAATATTAAACATGAACTGACATTTGAATAAAATAATACCAATGATATAGGGTTAATTTTACTACCCTTTACCTGCGCTTGGTTGGATGGTCGTAAACTGTTTATACAACAATTACAATAATAGTCTGTAGGAATTTCCAGAAAAATTTATCGATCGGGTTTATTCTAGATTATGATGTTTAAAGTAATTTTTTGAAAAAATTTGAGTGAAATGAGTCAAATAGGATCAGTAGCAGTCTGATATTTACACTGTTAACATCGTAAGCGGAATATCGAGTGACAATTATTTAAAATGCCTCCAAGAAAAGAACCAAGTGCTGAAACACGTTTCAGACCAGAAAAATGCTGTACAGACCACATCAACACAGTCCGAATTATCATCGAACAATCCAACGAATGGAACTCACCACTACAGGCATCCAGAGGAAAATAACCGAACTTATCCGAGAAATGTACCGGGATGCTGGAAACAAAGTTCAACACAAAGGAAAGCAGTGCTAGATACCGCATCACCAAACGGAATTCAGTGGGATCCAATCAGAAAACTCAATGATCTCGACTACGCAGATGATATATGCCTTCTAACACTCAAATACGCAGATATGCAGCAAAAGCTACAGAAGTTATCAGAAATAGCACAAGATGTCGGGCTCAAGATAAACATTTGAAAGACAAAGGCCCTGAGACTGAACACAAGCATTAGTACACCACTTCGCATCAACCAAGATACAATAAAAGATGTCCAAAAATTCGTATACCTTGGCTGTACTGTATCAAGAACAGGTGGAACGGAAGAGGACATTAATCAACGCATCAACAAGGCGAGAAACACGTTTAACATGCTCCATAAGATCTGGAATGCATCCGTCCTGTCAAGAAACACCAAGATACGCTTGTTTAATGCCTGTGTAAAATCAGTACTAAAATAAATGCCTTAGGCGATTGATCAAATGCTACTGGCCGAACAAGATCACAAATGAAGAATTACTGCGACAAACAAACCAAGCAGACATTGAGAAGGAAATTAGGAAACGGATATGGGGATGGATAGGACACACGCTGAGAAAGCCACCAAATGACATAACCAGGATGTCATTAGAATGGAATCCGCAAGGAAAGAGGAAAGTTGGAAGGCTTGCAGTGACCTGGAAAAGAACGATGCTAACTGAAGCAAAACATCTCGAGAAGACATGGGGGGGAACTAAAGAAAATAGCCCCAAATAGAGTTCGATGGTCCAGTCTAGTAGACGCCCTATGCTCCTAAATGGAGATAAAGGGGGGAAAAACTGAAACAAGTGCGCTTATAATAGCTTACCATACAGCTGGCATAACTAATTGACAGATTGACAAAAAAATGGAATTAGACCACGCTACGGTCGATTGTAACGTTAAAAAATATCGAAAAACTGACAGGTTTTTTAATAAAAGACGTAGTGAAGACCAAGAGCGACAACATCTGTAGATGATCATAGAATAGTGATTACTACCAAGACGAATAGACACAAAACAGCCCCGAAAATAACCGCAGAATTAAATATTAGTCGCCCAAAACTAGTTAATGTTTCTACGGTTAATCGTCCTCTACAGGAATCCGGACTCCATGGCCATGTTTCTATTAAAAAACCATTACTAGTAAACAAAATAAGCAAAAGCGACTTAAATGGGCCCGTGAACACCATCATTGGACGATAGAAGATTGCAACAAGGTTTTATGGACGGATGAGTCCAAACTGTGGGGGCAAAGTACGAGATTCATACCTCCTCGCGGTGCTCTCTGGGTAACGCTAAATGAATCAGGTGGTGTAGTGGAGACGAGCAGACTAAATCCTGTTTATAGTCATGGACACTACATGTCACTACATGTTATTGGCGCCTCAAAACCAATACCAAATCAGCGCCTGTTCTCCAGGTTAGGTGCAACTGAAACGGGCGTCTGTCTTGTATCATGCAGCTCGCTATATAAATGTGTTCTAGGTAGAACTAGATGCCTTAAGATTCTCACCAGTACGTGACCCACACACGTAACAAGCGGGTTGAGCAGCAGGCCAACAACATTTCCCTCATAAAAACCATTTAAGTTATGAACCCTAAACAAAGGCTTCGGATTACCATATCGGATTCATTACAAACTCGACATAGGAAATTGTACACGGACAACGCTTTAAAAATGGGAACATGGAACGTGCTTAGCCTCGGACCTGGAGATCTCCAGAACCTTTCGAACCAAGCAAAAAGTTACACATTAGACGTACTTGGAGGAGGATTTGTGGTACCTCGAGGAGAATTTGGAGTTGGCTTCCTCATCCATCGGCGCGTGAAGATATGTACGGTCAGATATCGCACTAAGAAATTTAACATCACGATCGTTAATGTACATGCACCCACCGAAGATAAATCTGATGACATCAAAGATCAATTTTTTGTCAAGCTGAAGGAAGCCATCAATACCATACCGCACCACGACATTAAAATCATCGTGGGCGACTTAAATGCAAAAATCGGTAGAAGTGCAGAAAATACATCGCATATCGGTCCTAACAGCCTCCACCTAACTAGTAACAACAACGGACAACGCGTCACCGACCTGGCAATAATGTAAAACTTAGTTGTATCAAGTACGTTTTTTCCACATAAGAGAATTCACAAAGTAACGTGGAGATCGAATGATGGAAGAACGCAAAACCAAATCGATCACGTCATGCTGTCCAAGAGACACTCCACCAGCATATCTGACGTTAGATCTTACATAGGTGCAAATATGGACAGCGATCGTGTGCTTGTCATATTTAAATATAAGTGCAAACTGTCATCAACTTTCAATAGACAAGCACAAAAAACCGAGTTACCAATCAGCTGTCACTAACTATTTAGAGTAGCCCAGCGACAACGAAGAAGCTCCTCCTAATATCCAGGAGCAGTGGCACGCTATACAGTCAGCCATAACCACAATGGAGATCCCGCAATGATTGGTTCGATGATCAAGGCCGCGTGGTCGTCGAAAATAAACGAAAGCTTCGTGAAAAATGGTTGGCTCGCAACACTAGAAGCACTCAAGCAGAATACCTACGCGCAAGGAAAGCCACGATTAAATACCTTTGACAAAAGAAACGCGATCATATGAGGTCAGGCATTGAAAACATCAGCTTCCAAGCGGAAGTAGGAAATTCAAGGGACTGTTTTACTAATGCCAGGAATCTCACTAAAGAATGGAGAATTGAGAACAAACGTGGTTAATATTCTCTCAGTATGGCACACCTACTTCCAAAGTCTGCTAAATCGGAAAGACGAAGTGACCCCCATTAGAGCAATAGCTCCGCCAGGTGAAGAGGTCTTTGTCGAATATCCCACTGTAGAGCAAGTAGACACAGCTATTATTCGATTGAAAAACGGTAAGGCAACCAGTCTCGATGGAATCCCCGCAGAATTGATTAAACTCGGAGGCACTACACTTGCAACAAGTCTATACGATCTCATCGTATGTATTTGGGACCAAGAAGAGTTGCCGGAAAATTGGAAGACCGTGCTCATATGTCCGTTGCATAAAAAAGGCGACCGTCTTAAATGTGAAAACTTTCGTGGCATAGCTCTATTGAACACTGCTTACAAAGTGTTGGCTAATGTTGTACTTGCCAGACTCATACCTCTCGCAGAAAACATCATTGGCGACTATCAGTGTGGCTTTCGTACCAACCGATCGACCACTGACCAGTGTTTTACCATGAGGATGATCTTGAAAAAATGTTGGGAGTACTAAATAACCATTCATCAGCTATATATAGACTTCCGGCAGGCATATGACAGTATAAACCGCGACAACCTTTGGGCCGCGCTCA
Source organism: Nephrotoma appendiculata (assembly GCA_947310385.1). Classification (NCBI taxonomy): domain Eukaryota; kingdom Metazoa; phylum Arthropoda; class Insecta; order Diptera; family Tipulidae; genus Nephrotoma; species Nephrotoma appendiculata. Next base: position 17,340,215 of record OX371226.1, on the reverse strand, counting down.
TATGAATAGTTTTTCCAGAGAAACTTGTTTCTCTGTGTAAATTAACAACGTCTGGATCTGCATGTAGAATTGTAATTGAAGGGACTGTATCAGACTCTTTTCAAATAACATCTGGTGTTCGACAGGGAGATGCACTCGCGCCCGTGCTGTTCAATTTGGCGCTTGAGTACGTAGTGAAGAAAAGCAACATTGAAACTTCGCGCTGTATATTCAATAAATCAGGCCAAATTCTTATAAATCTCGGAATTGGCGACCATAACTTTGATCAAAATCAATCAAAATTATTGCGATCTAAACACCTATCGCAGTCGTGCAAGCTCGCACTTTATAAAGCACTCATAAGACCTGTGCTAACTTTCGGAAGCGAGAGCTGGACCATGACTTCTAACGACTGTAGATTATGATCTACTTTTGAAAGGAAGGTCATTCGTTCAATCTTTGCTCCAATTAAAGTCGCGAACAATGAATATCGGATTCGCATGAACCACGAGATAAAGCAAATTCTTGGAGGTTGCGATATTATCGGATTCATCAAATCCAATTTAGTTAGATGGCTCGGCCACGTTACAAGGTCCCCACAACAATGGATGACCAATAAAGTGTTCCATCAACAACCAGCCGGAGTACGTCGTAGATGAAGACCCCGACTGCGCTGGCATAACGACGTCGAACAAGACCTACTCGTATTAGGATGTCGGAATTGGAGGATAAGAGCGATGGACCGAGATGGATGGAGGTCCATAGTGCGGGCGGCAAAATCCCTCCACGGAATGTAAATGCTAGAGAGAGGGAGAGAAGTACCCGAAGGCGATTATTCGTCTATTTTGGGACTATTTTGCTGGCACTAGTGTAGCCGATGTTGTGAAAATTGACGGAATACTAAGAAAAGAAAGGTACTTACAAATTTTGGGGAACCACTCAATACCTTCAGGAATTCGACTTTTGAGTCAAAATTTTATCTTTCATCAAGATAATGATCCAAAACATTCATGTAAATTATATAAAGGCTATTTTCAACGTTTAGAGAATGAAGGAACAATTAAAATTATGGAATGGCCTCCGTAGAGCATTGACTTGAACCCTATTAAGTTACTATAAAAATAATTGGGCCGGGAAGGCAGCAATCAGCTCCAACATCAGCTACTGTTATGTGGAACAAACTTCAATCAATATGGAACTCAATAACTACAGAAACTCTGGCAAAACTTATTGCGAGAATGCCTCGACTGTGCGCTGCGGTTGTTCAATCAACGGGAGGCCATATAAATGAAAGTAAAATTTAAATTGAGCATTTTAATTTTGACATTGATTTAGAGTATTGCCATTAATAAATATGTGTATGTACCTAAAACATAAATATTTTCATATTTTTACTGAGTTTTTTTATATGCTTTATGCTGTTCTTGAGAGTGCCTAAACACTTTTGAGCGGTACTGTAGTTTCATGAACGATTTTGAGCTATCATTGTTAACAATAGGCATTTTCGGATATATCCCTTGGTAACTTTTGGGTAACTTGCTGACAAAAAATTACCAAATCTATTTCCGAACATGTAGGGTAACTTTAGAGTAATTTACAGAGCATCCCCAATGCAAAATAATTTTTCCTTTAACTTTTTCCTTATGAAGAGCATACCCAATGAATAGGGAAAAGTCAAAGTAAAGCGAACTTCATTTTACAAAATTATTTTTTGTTTACCTGTTATTTTATATTATTATATTATATATTATTTATTACTTTTTCACAGGACACAAAATAACACTAATTGTTAAAAGACAAATATGCATTGAATATTTTTTAATTTGTGACAAGCAGAAAAACAACAACAACAACCAATTTGGAAATGCGGTTTACTTCATTGGTATTTCTCATAAGGAAAAAGTTAAAAGTTTGATAACATTTTTCATAAGGAAATCACCAACCTAACAAAACAAAAAAAAAATTTTTCTCAAAATTTTTTTCATACTTTTCTGTAAGAAAAAAGTTAAAGGAATTTCATTGGGGATGCTATGTTACTTTTAGATGTTTTTTTTAATTTCTGTCTTTCTGACAATTTGTATTAAATTAGTAGTGTCAGAAAAATTAAAGCACAAACTTTCCAAGTATAAACTATTAAAAAAATACAACAAATATGTACATATCTGTTTATTTTATTTTGCTGAATACAAAATTATCACGCTGGAAAATACTGAAGAGCAGCAACTATTTTTTTCCCATATAAAAATCAATATAATATTTGCTATCTCTTTTGAGTCATGTGGGAACAGGATGGTTATATAAAAAATGCATATGGTGATCTCAGATGTCAAAACTAACGGGACAAGTTGTTGTTGTTGTAAAAAGCGACGCGCTAAATTTTGTGTTCTTAAAAAATCGTGATATTATTAAATAAAAAAAATAAAATATTATAAAACAGTTTGTTGTTATTTTGTGTAGTTTGTGAATAAATATTGAAAACTTTGAACATTAAAATATCGCAATGAAGTGCTTTGTGAAGTGTTGTCAAAATGTGCATACAAAAATTCGAAAAAAAATTCCTTACCATTTATAAGTGTTTATATAAAATATAATGAAAATTGTGTTTAAAGCAAAGTGATTTGTGATAAAATTATTATTAATTTAAGTTATAAATCAAAAAAATGTAAGAAACAATTTTGGTTGTTGTTGTTGTGCTTTTTCTTTTTGTAAACATAATAGAATCTTATGTTATATTACAGTATCGCATTTTTCGTATTACTACGTTCATATTCTACGTGCTATTTTTTCATAATGATTTTTTATTTTGGAATAATATAAGTACAATTTTTTACCGAAAAAAAAAAATAATAATAAATCCGTACTAAATTGGAATAAAAATAATTGTGAATTTGTGTAGTTTTTAATTTCGATTGAACAAATTCTAAATACTACCCGTTGATTTATATGCGTTCTCTTTTACCCTCCGAATTTGACTCGTTTGATAGCTACTCTCATTCATTCTATATAAATAATTTAAATTCTTTGGAAAATTATAGTAGTAGGAGCAAACGAATTATTAAATGAAGTGGTAAAAATTGTTAATTTCAGCTATTATTATATCGTTTATTGTGATTTATTTTTGTTTTTTATAGAATATTTATGAAATTCATGATCCAGCCCGCGATAAGGAATTTTTACTTGAATTAAGCTGGGTGGACGAATTGACTAATGGCTTGCATGTAATTCTTGATCCCAGCGATGCTTTATACATGGAAGCAACACAGAGTGGCGAACAAACTAGTAACGATGATCGAGATGACGGGGAAGATGATGAATAACAGCGCATCCCCAATACAAAAAACTTTTTCCTTTAACTTTTTCCTTTAACTTTTTCCTTATGAAGAGCATACCCAATGAATAGGGAAAAGTCAAAGTAAAGCTAACTTCATTTTACAAAATTATTTGTTGTTTACCTGTTATTTTATATTATTATATTATATATTATTTATTACTTTTTCACAGGACACAAAATATAACACTTTGTTAAAAGACAAATATGCATTGAATATTTTTTAATTTGTGACAAGCAGAAAAACAACAACAACAATCAATTTTGCAAATGCGGTTTACTTCATTGTATTTCTCATAAGGAAAAAGTTAAAAGTTTGATAACATTTTTCATAAGGAAATCACCAACCTAACAAAAAAAAAATTTTTTTTCTCAAATTTTTTTTCATACTTTTCTTTAAGGAAAAAGTTAAAGGAATTTCATTGGGGATGCAGTGTAAGATTTTAAAATTTACTACGCTGTTTACTAATTGCTAGGTTATGTCGACACTACAGTATGATTTGTCAGCGTCTCAATTTCCCCCCGATGCTCGTGTATTTCAAGTCGATTTATGCTGCTAAAGCGGTCGAAAATAGTGGAATCGCCATAGCTGTACGTGGATAGGATGGAGTGATGTTCACAGTTGGGAAAATTGTCAAAGTTATATGAATCAATTCATTTACGCGAATTTTTACAATTGGCGATGGATGGTACTGGTCTGGTAAGTTTGTTGTAGTTAAGGTAAATTCCAAAGATAATTTAATTTTTTATATTAGACTAGCCGGGGTTATGTCTGATGGCCGTGCTTTAGTCGACGTTGCTAGGCAAGAAGCAGCAAACCATCGTATGTTCTTCAATAAACAAATTCCTTGTTGAATGATAGTTTATTCAATTCTGTTCGACTTTCTGGTGCTTCTGTTATGTCATCATCGTCGTCGGCTCAAGGAACTGAGCTCTATATTATATGCTCGAACCTTCGGGTTTCTCATACGAATATTACGGATATGCAATTGGCAAAGCTAAGCCAACCGCTAAAAATAACTTTGAGTCATTGATTGAAATTAACACTTGTGGCTGCCTCCAGCATTCTTAAATTCGGCTTCAAGGGTTCACGGTTAAACGACATACTTCACACCACATAATCGGGTAACATTTTGAATTGAGAACGACCCAATATGCAATGCCGACGGAATTCCATTTACATTGGGCAAATTTCCATTTGCTTACTTATTTAAGATGGCGGCAAATAAGTAAATAAGTTTGAAATAAGTACTCGTTTCGAAAACAGCCGAAACGCCGAAATGAAATCGGATGTACGGTCGAAAACGAAGGTAAAGAGGATGACGATGGCATTCTCTCGGTGTTTTTACATGATACAAGTTGTCGTTATCTTGTATCGCGCTTTAAAAATAAATTAAGAAAAACTCACATTGTATAATTTTCATTTAGTTTATTTTTCATAAATAATAATTAAAATAATTTAATGTAAATAACAATCTAATGTAAATAGTAAAAATAATACATGGAGTCAGAATAGTAATACGTATGAGAGTCAAATAATTAATTACAATAATACCTCAATTCGGTAGTGGTGGTCATCCAGGTGGTACGTGTACGCATATGAACAACCAGCACACCTACACACTGAAAGAATATTAAACGAGCAGACGAATTATTAAATGAAGTGGTAAAAATTTATAATTTCAGCTAATTATTATGTCGTTTATAGTGATTTATTTTTGTTTTTTACAGAATATTTATGAAATTCATGATCCAGCCCGCGATAAGGAATTTTTACTTGAATTAAGCTGGGTGGGCGAATTGATTATTCAATCACTAACTACAAATTATAAATGGAAATATGTATACGAATTTAGAAATATATTTCGATTAAAACTTCAACTAAAATTGATTTTTTCTATTTCCCTCTATAATTTCGCTATTTTTATTTTGAATATTTTGACACTTGGACACAAAATCTACTTAAATATAAGTCCTGCTTACTCTTCCATTGACATATACCTATTAGAAAAAAACTAACAAAGAGTGTGTTGGTTACACCATATATTAAATAACTTATATATACGACGTTCGTGTTCTTTTTTTCTCTTAGCTTATCGCCGTAATTAGATTTTTTGTCACGTTGTCGCTTTTGTCGTTTTTTCGAACTTCGAAAAAATATTCGAAGTAAAATCAAATTGTCAAAAAGTTACGATTTTTAGTTATCAAAGTGTCGTTAGAAACATTATGCATATGATGAATACCACATTACTAACATGTTTTGTTGATCGAAACATGTAATTACATAGTGGAAAGCTGCAAAGATTTATCTTAATTTGGCTTAACATTCTGATGCAATAAGAGTGGTTAATTCGAGTAATAAATAAAATAATGTTGGTTAAAAAAGTGTTTTAATTATCATTTATTCATGAAATTACATAATGGTGTTCCTTATCATGTAAGAATCGTCGAGGTGAATCTCATCACTTATGTAATTTGGATCAAAATCTTTCAAATCCACTGCGTTTAACGACAACGTACTGGCTATTGGTTTTTTATTGATTTTTTTGCAATCGTAGAGTTGTTACCAGCTAAAGGGATGGTTTACAGATGTATCTCATCCGCACATTTAATTTAGTTACAAATATTCAACTGGCAGTCATCGGCATCAACTTTTATTAGCACATTCCTGTTCATCTTTTATTGATGCCATTTCAGCTGAGTAATCCAAATTTAAAAGTTCGGTGGTTGACTTTTGTACATCTTTACTCAAGGTTCCTTTCGTTTTAATATTTCTTAAGATTTTTTCGCTAATCTGCAGTTTGGATTTCAGGTCTAAACGAGTATTTTTTAATTTTTGGAATATCTCAACTTGAAAACGTTTCAACTTTCTTAATAAACGTAACGGAATTTGTTCAAAAATATTTACGTATTGTTCTAGGATTTTTATATAATTCGAGCGGCCAGTTGATTGGGTACTTTCCATATTCACTGAACAGGACAGATTATCATTAGATGCAAGTGTCAGCGCTACAGCTGAACAATTTAACGGGAGAATAAGCATCCTTTTCTTTGGCTAACTTTTCAAGATTTTTCTCTAATTGATCCTGGACGGACTTCAACAAGCTATCACCTGTGAGTAGCTTATCATCTATATTAAGCGGCGTTTCAGGATCCTCTCCTTCGGAAACATTAAACATCGATTTTTCATAGAGAATTTTAATGTCGTAGGACGTAGATGATTGAATTCGGTAACTTTTCCAATTTTCCCCCGACTGAAATAGAATATTAAGAACAATAATTAATACTTAATAAATGTATCAGTAAAATTGACGATATACTCACATTGCATTCGTCTGTATCACCATTTATTATTTATGTATTCTAGCATCTTTCTAGCATTTTCACAGACTATGAGACCACTAAAATTTAATTGAGAACGTTTTTGACATGACAATGACAGTACTTATTTACTTTTTTTTACCTACACACAGTTTTTTGCCCTAGCTGTGTTGATTTTCGAATTTTTTTCGAACTTATACTAAAACATCTAACTTCACTCTTAGCTTATAGAAAAATATTTTGGAACACGATTTTACAAGGCAGTGTCGTATATTGATACTATATAATATTTGGTATAAGTTCGAAAAAAATTCGAAAATCAACACAGCTAGGGCAAAAAACTGTGTGTAGGTAAAAAAAAGTAAATAAGTACTGTCATTGTCATGTCAAAAACGTTCTCAATTAAATTTTAGTGGTCTCATAGTCTGTGAAAATGCTAGAAAGATGCTAGAATACATAAATAATAAATGGTGATACAGACGAATGCAATGTGAGTATATCGTCAATTTTACTGATACATTTATTAAGTATTAATTATTGTTCTTAATATTCTATTTCAGTCGGGGGAAAATTGGAAAAGTTACCGAATTCAATCATCTACGTCCTACGACATTAAAATTCTCTATGAAAAATCGATGTTTAATGTTTCCGAAGGAGAGGATCCTGAAACGCCGCTTAATATAGATGATAAGCTACTCACAGGTGATAGCTTGTTGAAGTCCGTCCAGGATCAATTAGAGAAAAATCTTGAAAAGTTAGCCAAAGAAAAGGATGCTTATTCTCCCGTTAAATTGTTCAGCTGTAGCGCTGACACTTGCATCTAATGATAATCTGTCCTGTTCAGTGAATATGGAAAGTACCCAATCAACTGGCCGCTCGAATTATATAAAAATCCTAGAACAATACGTAAATATTTTTGAACAAATTCCGTTACGTTTATTAAGAAAGTTGAAACGTTTTCAAGTTGAGATATTCCAAAAATTAAAAAATACTCGTTTAGACCTGAAATCCAAACTGCAGATTAGCGAAAAAATCTTAAGAAATATTAAAACGAAAGGAACCTTGAGTAAAGATGTACAAAAGTCAACCACCGAACTTTTAAATTTGGATTACTCAGCTGAAATGGCATCAATAAAAGATGAACAGGAATGTGCTAATAAAAGTTGATGCCGATGACTGCCAGTTGAATATTTGTAACTAAATTAAATGTGCGGATGAGATACATCTGTAAACCATCCCTTTAGCTGGTAACAACTCTACGATTGCAAAAAAATCAATAAAAAACCAATAGCCAGTACGTTGTCGTTAAACGCAGTGGATTTGAAAGATTTTGATCCAAATTACATAAGTGATGAGATTCACCTCGACGATTCTTACATGATAAGGAACACCATTATGTAATTTCATGAATAAATGATAATTAAAACACTTTTTTAACCAACATTATTTTATTTATTACTCGAATTAACCACTCTTATTGCATCAGAATGTTAAGCCAAATTAAGATAAATCTTTGCAGCTTTCCACTATGTAATTACATGTTTCGATCAACAAAACATGTTAGTAATGTGGTATTCATCATATGCATAATGTTTCTAACGACACTTTGATAACTAAAAATCGTAACTTTTTGACAATTTGATTTTACTTCGAATATTTTTTCGAAGTTCGAAAAAACGACAAAAGCGACAACGTGACAAAAAATCTAATTACGGCGATAAGCTAAGAGAAAAAAAGAACACGAACGTCGTATATATAAGTTATTTAATATATGCTTATACTAAAACATCTAACTTCACTCTTAGCTTATAGAAAAATATTTTGGAACACGATTTTACAAGGCAGTGTCGTATATTGATACTATATAATATTTGGTTACACTAACAATGCAACGTAAATTTGAATTTTGTTTTCTACTTTGTTTTTGTTTCTGCACTAATACACTTATACTTAGTTTTTCCAAAAAAAATTACTATGGAAAAAAAATTCCAATACATCTTTACTTAGTTATTGTTTATTTCATATGTGTGGAGTTAGCAGGACTTATATTTAAGTAGATTCTGCTTGGACATATCAAATAAATATGGATGTCGATAAGTTTAATGAATTTTTTATTTTTACAAAAGTACCAAAAACAATTAAATAAATATATTAAAATGAATTTTATTTATTTAATATATCAATTTATATTAAAAATAGCAATAAAAATAAAAAAATTAAAAATATATTTAAAAAATCGATAAGTATCGCTATTTCCAACTATTTCGATTTTACGGAACGGTCACGTACCATTTTATTAATTTTTTTTCCTATGAACCGTAGATTCGATGCTGAAAGTACTGTATCCCGGTTTAAATTGGCCGTTTCAATTTGGTTGTTTTGCGTAGCTGTTGTCTTCTTAGTTGAGGGGTTGTAAGATTTAAGATTTTTATGTTCAATTCTATTATTGATATTCGATGAATTTGTGCATTTATTTGGTAACGGGGCTTTAGACACCTCACTTGCAGGAAATATATTCAAATTCACTTGACTTTTTGATTTAAAACTAAACGGGGCGGAATGCTCATCGCGAAATCCACCAAATGTATCATCATGTAAAAATTTTCGCCCCGTTTTCATTTTACAGTAAGTTGATAAATCTTTTCCATTGTAGGCGCTACATCTTTTTTTGATTTGGAACGTTGTTTTGGGCCCAGTAAGCTTTATAATATCGATAAGTTTTTATTTGGGGAAACAACAACAAAAACTGAAAACAACCTCGAAAACAATAGTATAAATGCAGAATTGTAATTTTACTTTTTTGTATAGCCAGGGTTTGAGTAACTTTTGTTACCAACATTAGAAAAATTAAAATTACCAAAAGTTACCATGGGATCTATCCGAAAACGCCTAATATGGTAACAATGTAAATCTCGTGAACGCACTCTGCTCTGGGCCATACATCATATGTATATGGTGCGAAGGCGATTAGAGAATTATTAGTAACTTCAGTTGACTGAAGAAACGGAGAAAAATAAATACAATTAAATGTCAACTATCAATAGAAAATATTGAAACAACCAGTAATCTAATAAATTTATACTATTATACATATTATTTATGTATTGTTAATGATTTACATGCTAATATATGAAAAGATTACAAAAATTAGTTAAAAGTACATTTACATTAATAGTTTGCTACCAGGCAAGGAACCATTTTTATTTTATGCTAATGAGGCAGCTCTCACGTTTCATAAATTTTTGTTGTTTTAGATTTTAATATTAAAGGATGGCTGCTAATATGTTATTAACAAGCGATAAAATACAGAATTATTTTGCCACAATAAATCCGATTGCATCTAAAATTCAAAGTGATTTAGATGTTATAAAATCCAAATACAGCCAAGATTGGAACAATCTGGACCTAGATGAACAAATTAACATAATAAACGAGGCAATTTTTAATTCTGAGATATCATTAAAATATTTTGATTATTTTACATCATCTACCACATCGCGAAGCATAACACCAATTTTATCAGCGAAATTGCAAAGTGGACATGGCTGCACTGTTGGCGGAGACGTCGATCACTATCAAAAGAACAATAAAAAATCGATTTATAACTACAATGGAAAAGATTTATCAACTTACTGTAAAATGAAAACGGGGCGAAAATTTTTACATGATGATACATTTGGTGGATTTCGCGATGAGCATTCCGCCCCGTTTAGTTTTAAATCAAAAAGTCAAGTGAATTTGAATATATTTCCTGCAAGTGAGGTGTCTAAAGCCCCGTTACCAAATAAATGCACAAATTCATCGAATATCAATAATAGAATTGAACATAAAAATCTTAAATCTTACAACCCCTCAACTAATAAGACAACAGCTACGCAAAACAACCAAATTGAAACGGCCAATTTAAACCGGGATACAGTACTTTCAGCATCGAATCTTATGAAGCACAATGATGTAACAAATAGTATTAGGGCCACAAATATTCCTTTATCTGAGGGAGATGTGATAAATTCAAACTTTTTTTCAAAATTTATACTAAAAAGTAACAATATAATATTCGATGGAAGGGCTGAAAGAAATGAAGACGATGAGGAAGTTTTGGTGAATTTTGAACGAATTTCCTCATCATCTATGCCATCTGAGGAAGAGATTGATGAACGAAATATCGAAATAAAAAGCTTACTAAAAAATAATGAATTACGTAAGGATTATGATTTTCTAGCTAATTGGTGAATTCAATTACGTGAATGTAATTAAGATGATGCATTCTCTTATTTTGTACTCAAACGTAGAAAAGTAAGGCTCAGCATGCTTATCTGTATTCAATTTTGTACTCTAAATACATTATAATTATACTCACAAATATCTATGCATTTTATATTCAGAATGTCTAATCATTTACTACAAGACGACTTATATGTTTTATGGATTATATTTTACAGAAATGGGGGAATGGTGTTAGTTAATTCTAAGGATGGAGTATATGGTGCTATAACTGGTTAGACGATTTGCACTTTAAGTGACATTTTAAATAAGTGTCATTGTATATTCGTACATCCAGGTAAAAAATAGCAGATGTAGTAAAAATATATTGTTTCAAAAATAATTGAATAAAGGGGGTAGTTTGTGATTCAATTGAGTGGTTTATTTTTAATAAGGTAGATCATTAAATAAATTAGAAAAACTGGGAGGCAATGAAATTTAATAGGAATCGTGATTATCGTTGTCCTAATATTGTTGTCCTAGGGCAAGTGGGCATGTAATGCTTGTAAATGCGGCGGGAATATTAAGTAGATTGGATGAGATTGTAGAGGTTGTGAGAGATTTTAAAATATCTGTGTTGTGTGCAACAGAAACTCATGTTTTAACAGATGATGGGGATGGTATTTTGCGAATCGAAGGATATACTCATTATAGATGTGACTCTAGCTCCAGGCACACAGGTAGAGTTCTAGTGTATGTGACCGAGAAACTAGGGAGTAGGCTGATAAGTCAAGTTAGTAAGCCGATGGAGTACTAGATGCTAGCGGTAAAAGTAGGACGAGCAAAGAGGATTGATGATATGGGAATGATAATATGCTGTTACAGGTCACCAAGTGCTAGCGTAGCGCAATTCTTAACTGCCTTTAGTGAGTGGCTAGAGGGATTGATGTTGTTAGGAGCAGTGAAGATAATAATTATGGGTGATTTCAATCTAGACTGGGAGAGATCAGAAGAACATTATGTTAAGTGTCTTAAAGAAATTCCAGAATCTTTTGGACTTAAACTGTTCGTGAAGGAACATACCAGAGTAACGGATGCATCAAGAACGACAATTGATTTAGTATTTTCAAATAAGGATGTGAATTGTATTGTTGTGGACACCCCAAAAATTACAGACCATGCGCCTATAATGATCAAGGGGGAGGATGTAAATGGGAAAAAGGTGATCAAAGGAAAGATAGATCTAAATGTTGTAGAAGAGGAACTTATAAAAACAGAGGATGGTGTACGAGAAGTCACTGGGGATATTGAGGAGGAGTGTGGGAAATTAAATTTATGGGTGGAAGAAGCAGTGAAAAGGGGAACAGGCGAGTTACGGATAGTGGGCAGAGCTAGAAGTTGTCCATGGTTCACTAACAGAGTGAAGGAGGTTAGGAAGGCAAGAGATGATTCGTATAAGAAATTTAGAGTGATGAAGGAGAGAGAGGGAGAGTTGGGGACTGAGACAGTTAAGGAAGGGTGGGTGGAGTACCAAAGGAAAAGAAACAGATTTGTTGCTGTGATTAGGAGTGAGAGGAGATTGTACTATGAGAGAAACATTGATCAGTGCAAAGGTAACCCAGAAAAGATGTGGAAAACATTAAAAAGGGTAATTGGATCTAAGGGAAGGAGTGATATAAATGGAGTGGATTTTGATGGAGTAATGGTGTACGAAAAGATGGACATTGCGAACAGATTAAACAAGTATTTTGTAGATAGTGTAGAGGATATTATAAGGGAGATACCGGAGGAGCAAGATAATGTGGATATAGCATATGATGGAGGAGTAATTGAGAATGTGGGCATGGTGCAGGAGGACTACCTAGATAAAATAGTTAAAACGTTAAAATTAGCAGGATGTGAAGGAGTGTTAAGCTGTAAAATGTTTAAGGATTTATGGAGGATTCTAAGAGGATATGTGAGCCGCATAGTAAATTTGTCGTTGGAATATGCAGTAGTTCCTACAAGTTTGAAAGTATCATGTGTAGTTCCTGTGCCTAAAGTTATGAATAGTTGTCGGATTATCGTCCTATAAATATTTTGCCAATCTTGGACAAGGTATTGGAGTCAATAATTTTGGATAAGCTGCTCGGGCACATAGCTGAGAATAATATACTATCTGGGCACCAATCTGGTTTTAGAGAGCAGCACTCTACAGAGACAGCTGTTCAGATGGTGGTGGAGGATTGGAAGAGAGAGAGGGAGGATGGAAAATCGACGGTAGCCGTTTTCCTTGATTTTAAAAGGGCATTTGAAACAATAGATAGGGCAAGGTTGCTAGGAAAATTAAACAAATATGGTGTGAGGGGCGAATTGTTAAGTTGGTTGGATAGTTATTTAAGTAATAGAAAGCAGTATGTAAAAATAAATGATGTATGCTCTGATCCTGTAGATGTAAAGTATGGAGTGCCACAAGGAAGTAAGCTGGGACCATTGCTATTTATAGTATATATAAATGATATGCCACAGATTCTAAATAGAAACAAAATCCACTTGTTTGCTGATGATACTTTGCTGTATTTGTCGGGAAGTGATGTGGACGAGATCATAAGTAGTATGAATGAAGAGTTAGGTGAAGTGGCAAAATGGCTTCGTATAAATAAGTTAATGTTAAATGTAAACAAAAAGAAATGTATGTATATAGGGAATAACGTAGTAAATGGAAATATTGTTATAGATAATGCCGTAATAGGATGGGTAGATAGTTTTAAGTACTTAGGCATTATACTGGATAACAAGCTAAATTTTAAAGAACATGCTAGTTATGTTACAAAGAAGTTAGCAATGAAAGTAGGTGTATTAGCTAGGTATAAAAATTTGTTATCTGTAAAATCAAAAAAGGTAGTTTATAACACTATTGTAATGCCACATATCACTTATTGCAGTACTATACTTTTCATTGTAAATAAGTCTGATATAGATAAAATGCAAGTTATCGTAAATAGAGCATTGAGGATTATATTAAATAGAGATAGATATGCAAGAATCTGTGATATGTTGCTACAGTTAGAGTTGTTAACAGTGGAAAATACGTTGTATATGAACGTAATGACTTTTATTTTTAGGCTTGATAAAAATTTGTTACCACAATATTTATGCCAGTTGTTGTGTAGGAGACAGGATGTGCATAGTCATGATACTAGGCATAAGGATAAGTTTTATTTAGAGTTTAAAAGACAATCTAGAAGTAAAAAATCGATATTTGACAAAGGTATATCGATGTATAATGAGTTACCGGAAAATTTAAGAAATTGTAGAAGCATAAAGGATTTTAGGGCAGAACTGTTAAAAGAAATTTCATAATTATTAAGTAGATGATGGATATATATTGTACTGTAAACTGGAAAATTAGCTTAAGAGCTATTTGAAAAATAAAATAAATAAATAAATATATAAGTTATAGGAAGCAGCTATATGTTTGGTAATAGCCGTATGGTATTTACGCCATCGACTCGAATCCCTAGTTTGCCGTTGGGTGGTTTAAATTTGTTTCTAATTAACCCAGCAGTGACATGAGATTTTTTTTTTATCATTTTGTTTAAGTTTTTTTTATTAATTTTATTCAACATAATAAGAAAATCAAGACGTGTTCTCTATCAAGAAAATCTAACGCGAAAATGTCCGTTTTATACTTCGATGCACAGATGTTTTTAGTTTTCTGTAAAAAATAAAAAAAAAATCTCATCTCTTTTGGTGCGTTTTTGAACCATTTGTCACTGCTGGGTTAAATATTAACGTATCTTTATACTAATTTCGCAAAACGACTGAAACTTCAATGCAGTGAATGCTGATCCCTCTAAGCTAATCTGAGAAACTCTAAAGCACAGTGATCCGATCCCTATAATTCCTACTTTCCCAATCATTTCTCTTCTTCGTCTGTCGTATCATCTTCAAAGTTTACATCCTCACTAATTCGTGTATCAGCTTCTCTCCATTTTACCGCTCGACTAATCCGTTGATCATTCTGTTTTTTTTTTATGTCGACTTCCGTCAAATTAATCTACGGTATCATCGCATGGCCATTTTTACCACGCACCTTTAAATTGCTTGTCCATTATCACATAACCGTTCCGCTCGATACTGAATAATTTTCATTGTAAGTAGTCCTGAGTCCAGGCCCTTATTAAAAAACTCACCCTGTATGCAGATGTGGCGCGATTACAATTCTGTTACAGATCTCAGGTTATCACATCGCTTTTACTGTTTCAAGATTGTGTAGCAACCAATCCGAATCCATATAAGGCAACGACGACACAGAAATGTTATATGTAAATGACGATTCTTATTAAGCGAACAAATCTTTTCATGTAAGAATATGGCATACCTGAACCCGACAAATTCAAATCTGGAGGTCGAGTTCGCGTTTAAGTCCATTTTTCGGATCATAGCCTCGGCGGCCTCATAAAGTTATATATATACATGGCTGTACAGTTCTACAGATAATATGTATATATACATACAACTAAACAATGAATTAACCTTTCAAAAGTGACCTAAAAAATAATTTTCGCGATTTTAATAAAATGATGGTATGATGATTATGGAAGGGAAACTATATAGAGTGTATGTGTTTGTAAATAAGGAAGGGAAGGAAGAAGGTTAGTTATATGTTATATCATTAAAAATATAATAAATTTTACCGCGCCTAAACATTTTACTAATGGATGAACGAAAGGTGAGGCAATTATCTAGGTTTTTTGTGGTTGTTGTTTAAACACAATAAGAAGCAATTCAATAGATTCAATCGTGAAAAATAACTCTATAAATATATCTACGACAAATAAAATATATAAAAATGGGTATGTATGTATTAAATGTAAAGGGAGATCGATACAAGTTATGTAGTAGTATCGGCAATGATGTGTGTGGACACCAACTCTAGTCTGAATTATTCGAAATGAATCATCCCAGAGATAGGGACAATACTAGACAACAAACTATGTGGCTTTTGCATTTGTATTCCAAAGAGCTGTATGAGTTTCATAAAGTATCTTTCAACGCTTGGTATTTATATTATATAGACATCGTGCGTGCCCCAGTTCGAGATAGTAAAAACCGCATAGATCCGTGTAGTTTCGGTTTCATGAGAAAAAGTCTAATACACCTATGGCCCGCACAGTACTGATACCTATTTTTAAATTTACACAAATTTTTCTTCCCAACGAATGGCCGTTCCAAAAGTGGAGGCAAGTGAGGAAGGAAACATCTTATCAGCTGTAAACAAGCTATCTGGTATGATGCAAAGCTTCATGGCGATGATGGAGAGAACTATGGATCTAATGATGCAGAATAAAAACACGCTAATGCAGATAATTGTTAAAAAACAAAAATGACTCCTCATAATAGCAATATGGAATGCAAACGGCCTAGCGCAGCATAGAGCGGAGTTTCAAGTATTTGTATTGAGCACAATATTGACATAATGTTAATATCTGAAACACGATTCACCAACAAGAAATACTTCAAGAAAGATCATATCCAATCAACGAGCATCTGTCTGCAGGAATGGTCTGGAAATTGTGTGATATCAGCAGTGTACTTCCCTCCAAAGCACGCTATAAAAAAATTGCAGTTTATTGATTATTTTGGTCAGCTGGGTAATCAATTTCTCACGGGGACAGATTGCAACGCCAAACATACTCAATGGGGTTCAAGACTAACAACGCCTAAAAGCAAACAACTTTATGAAGCTATAGAAACATATGACAAACAAGCGAACTGATTGGAATCAATATATAGGAGACTAGTCGAACAAAATTGTCATCTTGAGATCACGCCAAAAACCCCAGCAGATATTGATGTGGTCAATCATCAACAATTCTGAAAAAATTAATGAATTATCACATAATATCCAGCCACTAATCCAGGAAAAGTGGAAAATTCGACGGTAATATATTCGTCAAATGTGGAAGATATATCTGATCACAATGATACTTAAGCCTGGGAAAAACTAAACTCAAATCTCGTTTTATCGTCCATGCTACCTACAATCTCAAAGCTGTTTGAAAAAATGTTAATAAAACACTTAAATCATTATTAGAAGAAAGGCAAATAATCTAGACCATCGATTTGGGTTGCGAAACCAACATGGTACCATAGAGCAAGTGCATAGAATTGTAAATGCAATCAGACAGACCTTTGAGGCAAAGCAATACTGTTCTGCTGTCTTCATGGATATAGCGCAAATCGCTCCTGCCAAAGAATATTCACTCAGTTCTGGAAAACTATATCCTCTAAAGGCAATATATGGTCCAACAAAATGGTTCAACAACTTCCCTAAATGATATAAGCGCAGGAGTCCCACAAGGAAGCGTTCTGGGACCCATTTTATATTAGTTGTACACGACAGACTTACCTGTTACCGAAAATGAAATAATATTAACATTTGTTGATGATACAGCCATCCTGGTATCACACGAAACCCCGCAAACGGCCTCAAGAGAAGTGCAAATTCATGCAAATCAAATAAAGAACTCGTGCAACGAACTCAAGCGGAAATACTCCGATGTATTGCTAATGCTCCATGTTATATTCGAAATACTACCATACACGACGACCTTGGTATTAAAACCGTTAAAGAAACAACCAAGGAATTCAGTTCGAAATTCTATTCAAAACTTCATGGACATCCCAACGAATTGCCCGGGGTATACTAAAACAGCCGCGATTTAAACGACTGAGAAGAGCGATCCACTCGGGCTAATGACCTGTAAAATCATTAAATGTGCAGATTACGCTTATGTAGGATCTAAATTAAATTGTGACCACTAATATTAAGTATTGACATTGTTTAAAACTTAAAAACTGAATTGGATAGGTTGGATGAAAATAGGATTTTTAAATGATTTTTGGAAGAAGTTCTGGAATATGGCTATCTGGGGGCAAGGAATTACGAAGAAAATCAATCACACTAGGTTTCATTCGCCAGAAATATTGGATAATAAAGGGTCCATTAGCGGTATAAACTTTCATCAATAATTGAATAGTTTGCTTAAGCAGATTAAGCACGGACATTGGGCCAAATGATGGGAGATCTTCCAGCAGCAAGAGTCACTCCAACAAGACCGTTCACTCATACAGGAGTGGATTATGCTGGGCCTTATCAGCTCCGATGCTCACCTGGACGAGGTAACAAAAGCTACAAAGGATATTATTTAGGATTCTTCGTCTGTTTTGCAATAAAAGCCGTTCACTTAGAAATAGTAAGCAACTTGTCATCA
Source organism: Nephrotoma appendiculata (assembly GCA_947310385.1). Lineage (NCBI taxonomy): Eukaryota > Metazoa > Arthropoda > Insecta > Diptera > Tipulidae > Nephrotoma > Nephrotoma appendiculata. The sequence continues at coordinate 17,322,125 of OX371226.1, read as the reverse complement.
GAAACTTTTGTAGGAGCGTTTAGACGCTTCATAGCATATCGAGGTAATTGTTTCTGACCTCTACAGTGACTGTGGCTCTAACTTTATAGAGGCTTCAAAAGTTATGAAGAACGATCTGAGCGCTACAGTGAAACAACTACCACCAAGAGCACCGCACATGGGTGGGCTATGGGAAGGGGCAACTAAATCCGTCAAGTATCACCTACGTAGAATAATTGGAGAGCAACATCTAACGTTTGAAGAGATGACAACAATTGTTTGTCAAATAGAAGCATATGTCTCAACTCACGTTCTCTTCTTCCACTATCATCAGATCCCAATGACTTCACAATTTTAACACCCGGACATTTCCTTATAAGTGAACCACAGCGAACGATGCCAGAACCAAGCCACTTAAATCAAAACATTGGGCATTTAGCATGATGGAGACTTCTGCTGGAAATACGCAAGCATTATGGAAGATTTGGCTAACCAAATACATACTATCGTTACAAAAGCGAAGCAAATGGGACAAACCAGCACGAAATATAGCGAAAGGAGAGCTAAGGAAAGTGGCCTCTAGAAAGGATCCATGAGGTACCTAGTTGCGAAAAAACTAAAGTTGCGAACAATGAATATCGGATTCGCATGAACCACAAAATAAAGCAACTTCTCGGAGGTAGCGATATTATCGGCTTCATCAAATCCAATCGAGTGAGATGGCTCGGCCACGTTGCAAGGTCTCCACAACAAGGAATGATTTACAAAGTGTTCCATCAACAACCAGCTGGAGTACGTTGTAGAGGAAGACCCCGACTGCGCTGGCGTGACGACGTCGAACAAGACCTACTCGTATTAGGATGTCGAAATTGGAGGACGAGAGCGATGGACCGAGAAGGATGGAGGACCATAGTGCGGGCAGCAAAATCCCTTCATGGGATGTAAATGCTAGAGAGAGAGAGAGGTACCTAGTGGGAACCATGGTTTTGTTAGAACCGTAATAGTAAAGGACACCAACAGAGGATTACTCAAAAGGTCAATCACAAAGAGCAGTCGTCTGCCGATTGAGGACGATGGATAATGCAAGGAAGAACCTTCGCAACAGGAAGCCCAAATAGAACGCCCAAACGCAGTTGAAGCCAACAACCACGCAAAACAGCATAAACGACTGACAAGAGCAAGCTGCTACTTTACGCTATCGCATTAATCTGTGGATTAGGACTAGTAGCAGCAGAAACACCAATAAGATATAATATATCAAGATTCTCCTCTCATTCCAGGATCTACTTTGATAAAATTGGTCAAGCACGGTTAATCAACGGAGAATGGAGGATTATAACCTATTATAACCTCACTTCCTATTGGGCGGAACTAAGTCACTTTGGGAACGCTGCTCGTCAACTAGACAGCCTTTGTTCGAATAAAACGCTAATTCAACCAGCACACACTGATACGATTAAGTACTGTGAAGCCATTGTTAAAATGGCCACAGATAAAAACACTGCACGTAGAATTAAATAAACAAAACGAAGTACTAAACGCCTTAGGCGGAAATAAAATCACCAGCAGAAGAAGGGCGCCCTTCGATTTTGTAGGTACAATTGCCAATGAACTATTCGGTGTGCTAGATCAAAGAGATGGAAAAACCTACAAGGAGAGCATAGAAAAACTAAATACTAACCAGCAGAACCAAATTAAATTATTACAAAAACAGATGTCCATATTAGAGTCGACTATCAACGTCATGAAACACATGAGACACAACACAGAAATTCGATTCCAAGAAGAATTTACCGACCTTGCAATCACACTATGCTGGAGATGATGAAACTACGAAACTTTTAAACCGTCTATCAACGCACACTCGATCCCTTGATCCTAACTCTACATCAACTTCAGGAGCAGGTCAAACAAATCAATCCTAATTTAAAACCAAGTCAGGCTATGCCATACTGTTACAACAGTTATATTCGAGATCAAAATTCCAATAGTACAGAGGACTCGATATACCATACACCACGCAATGGCAGGTCCAACGATTCATCAGCGAGACTACATATACATCTAGTCAGCCTCGAGTTATTTATTGATTGCGATGCAGGAGAATTAATATATACGTCTCTCTTCCGAAAAAACTGAATGCTTGTGACAATCTCAATAATGAATATCTTTGTGATATACATCAACCACTGAATGCGTATCAGTCAGATACAAGCAGCTGTGAGATGCAACTTTTCCAGCAAACTAGGATTGTGGCAATCCTAACACTAGATCCAAGCTGTGTGTTAAAAGGAGAAACATTCCCGTTGACATGGTACTGGACATTTAGCGAGAAAGAGTTGAGTGATCAGATTAATGATTTAAGTAATTAGATCCCATCTTCGGAGCAAATCGGAACTCAGAATTTAGCTCAGATATCGAAACCATTAAAGTGTTAATTCAAAATCAAGCAAAGTTGTGCACGTGCGATGAGCATCTTGTGAGAACATTTTCTTCTAGAATTTTTTGATATACAATAGCTATTATGGAAGAATCGTGCTTAATTTTTTCCTTTTCTCTAGGGACTAGGGAGTCAGTGGAAAATGACCCCTACAGCGGAAGAAGCTGTTATAGTCACGAAATGGGCATTTTACACGAGGATCTTATTTGTTCCATTTTACACAATCGTTTTAAATTGTCAAAAGTTAGCGCAAGAGTGCAAGATGGGTTAACGATTGTTGACTGTGGGTGGAACAACAACAAAAATCGATTGGAAACTTCTAAAGTAATTTTAGAAATGATTCAAGGTGTTAAGGATACTTCTCTAAAGGGTGCACGATGGAGCCAGGCTTCCCGGGGGGATCTTGCCTAGTAAGCTTGATCGTGCACTCCAAATCAAGCAATCAATCATTATTCAACAATTCACCACTTTCAAACGAATAATTTCTTAAAACTAGCAATAGATTCACCCTTTAATCGATTAACGTATCAAAGATGACCACCCTGTATACATAAAAATGTATATTTATTTATTTTCGTACAAATATGTATTATGTATATGTATATATATGTAAGTGAATCAAATTTTATATTGTCATGCAATCGCTGGGCGAGGGATTATAAAAACATATTTGTATTGACTTAGTTTTTAGAAAAACTAACCCATTAAAATTGACTGGGCTAAAACTATCGAATATCATTATACTCGTACTGTAGGGTAGAAATACCATATACACCAACCAAATATATTTAGCAGTTTATTAAATTTAAGATTCATTACCAAATAATAAAAGTCGATATGTCATCGCTCAAACCGCGACTATATGTAGTCGCTCTACAATTCGCAATCAAATATTTTAATAAGGTAAGTCCTTGTTCAGATTTAAGCAAGCAAGTTTCAGGTACGAGCAAACTTTAACCCTTTTACCTTTCCACTTGGATTTATGGAAAATGTATGCTCAAAGCAATTGCGGTTATGGTGATCCCTGTATTCAAGACTTGCTCTTGTGTCCCATATAATTTGGGTAAGGCACCTGTGAAAACTAATTAGATAACGAAATACATATTAAAATTCGACATATGGAAACGTACTACTGAATCACAGGTGAAATAAGCTATTTACTACACCTCCAAATAAATAAAGGATCCTTTATTTTCTTCAACGATTTAGTTGTATCAAGTACGTTTTTCCACATAAGAGAATCTACAGAGTAACGTACGTGGAGATGTAACAGCACTAAATTTTATTCAATCGATCGTTGTCAAAGGACATAAAAGAAATAGTGACAGCAGCATAATTGGCAAAGGCAAAAATCATCAAAACTAATTTAGTGGACAAAATGGAGATTACTCGCTTAGTAACGGAAGTAGAGACAGTTCCAAGAGACTAAATCGAAGCGATCATCATCATAATATCAACGATGGCAAAAGTAAGCAAATACATCTAGAAGTCAAAGAAAATTTACTCAACCAGAACCAGGTATTAGGAATTGTTCAGAAATGTAAACTATTCATTCCGCAGTACAACCATTTGCGAATCAAACTGCTTGAAAGAGCTAAAAGAAGATCACTGCATTAATCAGCTCATAAAGCGTGCTAGATGCGAACTTTTCTGCTGCACACTACAACAGCGATACATTTAAAATTAATAATTTAACATTTACCAACAAAGTAGAAAACACATTCCAAATCCTGCCATCTGCACAGTCAAAGCGTCGAACAGCTATATAAAAAATATTTGATGAGAATCCTCATGCAGTCTTTATTAATAATGTAAGGGCCAAACGCCGGAGACGGATGATGCAAATTCAACCAAACGAAATCATCAGCAATCAATCACGTAGATCTCAAAGGAGAGAGGAGTTAACAACAGTATCAACGCATATGGCTAACGCAAGCAACATGTTGTATTATAAAACCTTACAATGCTTTAAATTAATTCAGTTTCTACAGTCCGTTTGTAACATATGGTTTAAATATATATCGAAATGGGAAACGAAAAGTTTAAATATATTGGCCCTTGGACCATCACAATTTTCATTAATAGAATCACTGCAATAATTCATTATTCAAACGTCGTAACGTTTGCAGATAACCCTACAATCTTTAAAACCATGGAGAACATCAACGATACCCACAAACTACATCAATATATTGACAACCTATATCTTTCCATCGAAAAACTGGGCAGTGCATACCTAGAGCTCTATGTTATGCTTTATGACGGCTGGAAATAGGACAAAGAGTTACCGTATTACGTTAAACTGCAAGAACTACCGACATACCTCACTGGATGTGGAATTTACAATCTGACAACCCCGGAAAAAAGATGGGAGTTTTTGAAGTGGTTTGTTTATCGGAAATATCTTACTGGATGAAATCGATTCATCAACCTTGCTTGAGAAATTCTGAATTTCTACTGGTAAATAAACATAGGATAAATTATGGTTATAACGAACTAGTGAACGATTTAATTTTTTCTATATTCTGAAGTTAAATTTCTAGGCTTTTCTAAATAAATAAATAAATTCTCCTTAAGTGATATCTCACAAGGTGTTCGGTAAGATCCAGCCGACTAAGACTCTTAAATCAACATGCAACGGGATTATTTACACCTCAAAACCTCAGTCACAAGCAGACAATTTCATCCAAACATCACCCGCTGCTTCGACAAATTATTTTGAGACAATTAGTGTATGTTGAAACAGAGAAGATGGGTATTTATCAGTAAAATTCACCCATCAGTCACGGGTGATTAATTTAAGAGATTTGTGAGTAACAAATTTCAAATTGCATCCCAAAAGTAAATGACTACGTTTTATATCGAATCAGTATCAATGACTTACAATTTGATTCTTTGATAAATTCTGATGCTCGGCCAAAGGTACTTTTCATGACGGAATTTGAGTTTCCAAAAAAGCAATCGTCTTTTTGGAATCAAGAAACAACAGCCTAGACCAACCAACAACAGCCAGTTTTTAAGACCTGCAAACCAAGCAGCAAACCAAGTACGGATGAGCATTGCCAAACTCAAACTGGTTCAGTGGTTTCATTTTGTGTGCGCTGGTGCAACGCAAGCAGTCCAGAATGTCGATTGAGTTTGTAGCATGTGCTCGAGCCGTCTATATTGCCGGAAACATCATAACCGCCAACCCTATGTCAAAGACGTCGATCAAGAAGAAGAACACAAATAGATCCGTAAGTGGGCGATCCACAAAATTTTCAAGCAAGAGGACATAGTTGGAACTTCAGAAGCTGGGGGAAATTCGCAAGCTACGAGCAGCAAATTTACGATGAATCAGAATCTGATCAAGACGATGAACCTAAATCAAACCATGCGGATGTCAGTAAGTGGGTTGAGCAAGGCCAAAGCCAGTCGGAGAAGCCAGCAATTAAACAAGTTCTACCTCAAGCAGCGGACATGGCTGCATTGGCAACATTTGTTGAAATGCCCGTTACCAACCAAATGGCGAACGTAAATCGATATCGAGAATCGGTCAATCGCCATATCTACAAGAATTGGTACGCCGAGCAACGTTAAATAGGCCACCCACTTCAAATATACGGACATCAGTCCCACATGACCGTCGCGCCATTCAGGTGAGTTTGAACAACACGGATCAGCCGCCTTATACTCAACCAGCAACGTTTATTGGTGAACCAGAACTCCCTGTTACTAATTTCCCTGGCCAATTTTTCACTTCAGCGGGCAACCATCGGAATGGCCAATGTTCATAAGCAGCTACGAAAGTTCAACAGACATGTGAGTTTAGCGATGCTGAAAACCTACTACGTCTGCAACGGTGTTTGAAAGATAAAGCGCTAGAGGTAATGAGATGCCCTTATCATACCATCTTCCGCTCCTGACAGTATCAACTTCAGGCAGAAAAGCAATAATCCAGCGATGGAGGCTATCTGCATACGCACGAGGGAGATATTAAAAATAATCGAACTGTTAATGACGATCAAAAATGCAGGCTGTGTAGTAAGAAATCCGATCATGTGCTAAAAGGCTGTGACAGTTTCATTAAGGTGAATCGAAATAAACGTTGGAACACCGTAAAAGAAGACCGGTCATGCCGAAAGTGTCTCGGACTGCGCAACCACTTTCGTTGCAAATATGCCAAGCAATGTGGCAGTGTTGCAAAGCGTTACACCATCCACTGCTTTATGGCGAAGTACTACCCGAGATGAAAGAAGGCGCCAAACCCGTAGCTAATTACGCTTCATTAATTTATGTACTACGTCAATCACAACAATTACCTCTTTTCCGAATCATTCCGGAAGAGCTCGAATTAAAAGGAACCCCTGAAAGCTTGTGCTTGAAATGGACAGCAGACACTGTTCGAGAAGAAAAGGATTCTGGGATAGTTTCGCTGCAAATATCGGGGAACTATCAAGGGAGCCGAAAGTACCGCATCGATAATGTCAGAACCGTAAGTAGTCTAAATCGACCGGTGCGATCCGTAGCACCGCAAGAGATGTCCGATAAGTACCATCATCTACAGGGAGTTTCGATCCAGGAATACAAAAAAACAGTCCCTCGCATCCCTCGCATTATCATTAGGAATGACAATTGGAAACTAGGGATACCATTACAGGTGAGGGAGGGAACTTCACAGCAAACAGTGGCCACCAACACAAGATTAGGGTGGGTTGTGTACGGTTTTCACGACCAAAACAAAGCAGCCGATTCTACTATGTCATCGCCGCATTACCATTATAGTTTCCATATGTATGATTGTAATACTGATCAGCGAAACAACCTCGATGCGCTGAGAGCACCGGTTTGAAACAGGACTGCTCTGGAAATATGATGAAGTACGGCTCCCAGATAGTTTACCTACATATGTCACAAAAACGATTAGCGTGTCTCGAAAAGAAGTTGCAATGAAACCATGATTTGGCTGAAATCCTAAAGGAAACATTTCTTCAGTATCTCATCAAGGGCATGCGCCTAAGTTGTTACCACATGAATTGATCTAACCATCTCAACGGAACCAAATCAACGGAATATCGTTCAATTCAGTTCTCATGAAGGGCCCAGATCAGCTTTCAGCGTTGCCAGGAGTAATTCAAAGATTTAGGGAGAGGAGTGTGACCATCTATGATGACATAGGGGAAATGTTTCGCCAAATACGCATTCGAGAAGCCGATCAACAGTTCCAAGGTTGCTATGGAGCACTGAGGACCCAAGTAAAGAACCTGATGTTTATGTAATGCAGGTGATGACGTTTGGGGCGACTTGCTCCCCCAGTTCGACGCAGTATGTAAAAAACGTGAACGAACGTCGTACAGAGAAGAGGAGGGGAGTCCTTTCTATACTCGCTTGACGACACGGGCAGTACATATTGAAACAGTTTAGCTGAGCACCGATTCATGCATAATGTGTATTCGCAATTTTATCTCAAGACGAGGCAAGCCAGTCGAAATACGTAGTGACAATGGAACGAATTTATGCGGAGCGGACTAACTGAACTCGATAAGAGTCGACTTCATGCAGAATTTACAACCTCGGGATCCAGATGGCTATTTAATCCGTCCACGTCACCGGGTTGGCAGCTGGGAACGTTTGGTGCGCTCAATCAAGAATATCTTATACCATATTATGCCTCAGCACAACTAAGCACAACCCATTTTTATTGAATTTAGTTGAATTTTGGTTCTTCAACATGCCGCCAATTAGACGTACCAACTTAGGTCGCAGAACTTGCAATGCTGTAAGTCAAAAATGTATATGAGCAAGTCAAACTGCGACGAGCAACGCGAAGCGAGAAATGAAGTTGAATGGAATCGATGGAATCGAAATCAACAACGTGGAAATGTTACGTTTAAGATCTCCTATCGAGCTGCATTTAATTATAACGTGGCAAACGATTACAGTTCACTTCAAATCGTTGTATTGCACCAACGAACGTTGTGTGTCCACATTACAAGGCATTAAAGTTTAAAAATGAAGCTCCTGGATTATGTTGCGCCAGTGGCCAAGTCAAATTGTTGCGCCAGTGGCTTTCTATGACATCATTTGGCCCAACAAAAATTATTCGAGATAATTTTATGCCTACTTTCAAAGTATAATGGGATACAATAAACTTTTACCACCGTGTGGCTGGTGCAAAATATGTTGGCAACTTTCAATTGACATGATGTAAAGTACGTTGGTAGCTGTGAATTGCCAAAACAACTAGAAGTGAGTGTGTTTACAGAAGTTGATGGAGAATGGCAGTGCAACAAACGTATTTTGCCAGCCACATTGCGGTATAACCACTTCGCTGTACAATTACCTACATATATTACATCTGTTTACCCTTGCAGATTCAGGGTCAAATATATCATGGAACAGGTTCCTGATTGCCAACGCCGAAAAGTAACTACAAATTTGTTTTATAGGTGATTCAGCTAGACAAATCGATCAGCGTTGTGCACACCACAATTCGGTGAAAAGACCAATTGTGGAGCAACTCCAAACATTTTTCCATCATCACAACGAATTGATTGCATTATTCAAGACCGCATGCCATCTGATAACCACAAAATTGTCATCAGAGTTGATAAGACGCCTTGGTGAAAAGTTAAAAAGCCGAGATATTGTTTGGCAAGATGAAGATGGATATCATTTTTCAATGAAAATGATAAATCCAGTTACAAGTAAATAACCAATTTACCTTTACTACCTTAATCACAAGTTTACTCTATCTCATTAACAAAAACATTTATTTGCACGCGCCGAAACTAACAAAAAGTTAGTTCAATGAATTATTATTCATACAGACTGATCTTTCGGAAAAACGAGGACAATCACATCTTAAAATGTCGACGTCTATTTCATCAATATGCTGTGGATATGTACGTCAAAGTTGAAACTGAGCGATTGACATTTATCAGGTTGAACCAGGCAAAACTCCGTTGCGAGGAATACATTCATTTTCGGGATGTCATCAATGCTAACAGAAATTACAGAAAATCGATAGAATGACTATTCTTGTACGCCATTATGGGACACCAGACTTGTTTACGAATCATCCTCAAGGTGTTCAAAAAAAAAAAAAATAAAATCACTCATGGATTTTATTGTTAAGCATCGCGAGTTGGGCGAGGTGTGCTTTTGGGAGTATTCAGTCGAGTAGCAAAAACGCGGATTGCCATATGCACATAACCTCACTTGGTTGGTTGAAAGGATAAGGCCAAATGAAATCGATGATGTGATATCAGCGGAAATTCCTGAATAATGAAGAAGATCCACTGTTACATGTGGTTGTTACAAAAATATGATTCATGGTCCCTGTGGAATATTGAATCCCAATTACGCTATATCCAAGACAATTAGTAGCAGAAACTATTACTGGAAATGATAATTATCCACTTTATCGCCGCCGATCCACTGATGACAATGGAAGGTCAACAATAGTCAAAGGAAATGTGTGTTCGGAGTTGCTGCCGAAAATTCTAACGCTGAAATCACTTAATTTCAAATGGCCCGCTATGTTAGCAGTAATGAAGTGATGTGGCGTATTTTACCATTCGCTATACATGCAAGATACCCCACTGTTGCTCACTTGGCCATACATGTGGAAAATGGTCAAATAGTATATTTTACAGCGGAGAACGTATTACAATGGGCTGACAGGCCGCCGTCTTTACTCCGAAATGCGAAGATATTATACCTGGAATCAACCGTCAAAGACGATGTACTAGGACGTCTTTACACAGTCCATCACAGGCAAGAGTATTTTAGTTGTGGTTACTGTTAGTCAATGTTCGTGGCCCAACATCATTCCACAACATGTGCGACCTGTTAATGGCGTATTGCTCGGCACATACAAAGAAGACTCAACGTTTGCGATTGCTAGAGAATGATACTCAATGTGGGTCCACGCACGCAAAGATGCTGTGATTTCGTCAGATGCTAAACAAATACGAACATTGTTTTCTAAAATTTTGTCTACATGCTTCCCATCAACACCGATTGATTTATGAAACAAATATAAAGATCATATGGCGAGTTTTACACTCGATTTTCTTCAACGCCCTCGGTACTTGACTATGTCATCACTGACCTAATCATATCAAAATTTAACGTCAGCCTAATTGACTCCCCTGATTTCGATCATCGAATTATTCTGGTAGATAAATCCGATTCTATAGTTATGGCTAAACATAAATCCCGTCAGTTTAGGGACATTGACTACGATAGAGTCTTCGCTTATCTTCCCTATATATGTAATAATGATTCTTGTATAAGTACTTTTAAAGAATTATGTGATGAGCTATCGCAACTCATTACCTCTAATACCAAATCATTAAAGAAGGATGACACTAAAACCTGGGTAACCGAAGAATTTGTATCTATCTATTTTAAAAATAAGAAATGTCTTTTATCGTCTGAAAAATTAAAATTCTAGTAACTGTTACTATAAAGAAAGATTCAAGTATTTTCGGAACCAAGTAATTTATACTAAAAGAGGACTCAAATCAGCGTTCAACCTTGGTGTGCTCCAACAATCTATAGAAAATTCCAAAGCGACTTGGACGGTTCTAAAAAAAACTGATATTTAAAAAAGATTATAAGTTCTCTGGGAATCAAATTATTGCACTGACTAACGATTTGTCTGAAGTTAAACATGACTCATACGACATTGCTAATATTTTTAACGAATACTTTATAAACATTGGAAACGTAACTGACGGAACAACCAACCACACTACAATAGCCCATTTTTCCGGTTACTTAAAAAATGAAGGGCTCCCGGAACTCAATTTCTCAGTTACTGATTATTTGAAAGTTACTACAATAATAAATAATCTTAATCGAACTGCTACATCAGGATATGATTCAATTTCAGCGAAATTTATAGGAAAATGTAAGACTTTTCTCATCCCCTTAACCGTTAAATTAATAAATGAATCCATACATATTAGCCACTTTTCGGATTGTCTCAAGACTTCAATAGTTCATCCTGTTTTTAAAGCGGGAAATAAAATGCAAAATCAAAAATATTTGAGAAAATAATTGTAGCTAGATTAAATGAATATTTTAAGTGCAATAAAATTATACATGTTAACCAATTTGGATTTGTCGAAGCATCCAGCACACAGTCTACAGCAGTGTCTGTTCTCAATGAAATCTATTTGGGATTAGAGCGCAGCATATGTATCGATGCTCCCTATTGACCTTAAAAAAGCTTTTAACAATGTGCCACATAAAATTCTACTTTCAAAAATTGCAAAGTTAAATCCCTCCGTAGCCACCCTCTCCATTTTAACATTATATTTCACTAGCCGTAGCCAATACACGGTTGAAAATGGCATAAAGAGCGAGCCGCTGACTATGGTATTTGGGGTGCCGCAGGGTTCTATTCTTGGTCCAATTCTCTTTAACTTCTTCGTTAATGACATGTTCAATATAGACTTGTTTGGAAAACTTTTTATGCACGCTGATGATTCTGTTCTAGTGTATAAATCTACAGACGCTCTGGACCTTCTTGATCAAATGGCGCAAGATATTATTAAAGTAGAATACTGGCTGACTGCTAATGAAATGCGCATGAACATGTTAAAGCATTTTCCCCGTTATTTGGCAGTAAATAATAATAAAATACTGCAAGTTGCAACTACTACTTACTTGGGGCTTATCATTGAACAAAACCTGAAATGGAAGGAACAGGCACTGAAAGTTAAAAAATCAATCTGGCCTTACGCATTTGCGTTGAATAGAATAAGAAGTCTCATTGATGAAAGAACAGCTTGGTTATTCTATGACGCTTATATCAACTCTAGATTGAGTTATATGAGCTCGCTGTGGACTACTGCACCGAAAAATTCCATCAAAAGTTTCTGGGTTCTGCAAAACAGGAACATAAAAACTATCAAATGCCTACCAGTACTAACGCCGACTAAATCTCTGTGCTCTCCCAAAACATTTCCTTTAGAGATTCTAGGGAAATTTCAATTATTGATATTTATTAAGAAAGCTCAGATGGCTCTGATGAAGTGTAATCTGACGCCTAAAACCATATCTGAAGTACACTCACATTATACAAGAAACAATACAAGCTCATTATATTATTTAAATACCGTAAGTACAAGCCGCATTACAATAAACACTAAGTTTTTGAAATATTTTTTTTTTATTATTTATTCCAGTTTGAATTGAATATTCATAGCTAAGACAGGACGTCTGTCGAGTCAGCTGGTACATAATAATAATTCCTAAGGTCCAATTACCCTTTCCTAACCGTACGTGCGGAGAGTCACCGTCTTAATACTCAAAGAAAGAAATAGTGCAGCATGAACAGCTAATAATTGATATAAAATAATTGATACAAGCAGATTACAAATGAAAAACGGCAATAATTATAATATTCAGTTGGGAATTGTGGAAGCTAAATAAAATAATATGAGGGCCGAATAAGTAAAAATTGAAAAAGTAGCATTATGGAGTTTCCCCAAGCAAAACAAATCGTGGAAAGCGAACATCGCACATGAACCATTATTTTCACTGCACCTACAAGTAACCAAGGACGGTCCTGCATACACAAACATATTTGAATACTTAGTCATATAAATATAGGACTCTTACCGACAAATGGCTACACCCACAACTTTAATCAATAAATCTTACACACGAAATATATGTTTGGTGTGTTGTAGCTAGATACACACATATGAATATATTTCTTTACATATGCGACTCGTTGAACAATTTTTATTTTTAACATCAAACCTATTAAACGATTTCAATTAATTAAGTTTCAATACATTATAATCGAGACATTATATGTTGTATATAAAGATAGATTGCAAACCAAATAAAAACATTATATATTATTGTAACGTTACATAATCAGGAGACATTAGAATATCATATTTTTTTTTATATACATATAGTTTATCATTTCTTTTGTATCATAGATGTAATGTCCTGAAATAAAAAAGTAACGTACTGTATGCATATAATATAAATTAAAGTTTATATATAACACGCTATGTTACTATATACTCATATATATACTTGCTTATCTATTTTATATTATGTCATGCGCACCTGGATGCCTTAAAATGTGGCAAATAAATATAAAATGTAACGTCCAAAAAAAAAATTTTTAGTTATAAGGTATATTCGGTAAATTGTGGATCTCTCTAATTGTTTAAAAGGCTGCTAGTGTGAACATATACAATTCAAAGGCACATACTGTCATTACGATTTTTTGAATGAGCCTAAAGTTTGCTTAAACCTGAATTTAAAGAATTTTGTTATCAAAAAAAAAAAAAAAAAAAAAATTAAATAAAATTTATACAAAACAACAAGGTGAGCAAATTTTCAGGTGCATTTGAGAATTTGTAAAATTCATCATATATCCATCGAGTATGTGGACATCGTGTTATTGGACATAAAGTGATGTGCTATTTTTTATAATTTTGAATAATTCGAGAATTTGAAGATGCTATTTAATTTCTCAGTTTTAAGTCATTTATAAAAAGAATAACTAAACTGCAGAATAATAGAAACTTCATTCCGGATTCAAACATTTTTTTAATACAGAAAATAAAAAAATTATCGATGCGATGATTTCAATAAGTCTATTATTAAACGCATATACAATAAGCAGGAAACCCGTTGTTGTAAAATGTATAAACACCTAATTACCTATATGTATACTCTTTAGAACCGAATTTCAAATATTTTATTAGTTTACAAATTACAATTTTTGTATTTAAACTGAACGAGCCCTCGAATTTAATATTATTTTTATGTGATCAAAGTGTTTTCTCTGAATCTGATCTGATATCAATCGTGAAAATGAATAACTATATAGTGTGAAATGGCAGTGAAATATGTCCAAAATAACAAAAATATACAAGTATTAGAAAATACATACACAACTGGTTAAACAATTCTTATACGAATTTTGAGTTAAACTAGAAATTAAACTCAAAAAAATTCTCATGTTTAAGTAGTTTTACAGAAGCCACTATGTGTAAATCATTATTACATTACACAATCAAGGGAGCTTTTAAAGGACATTTCCACAAAAATGTTATACTCCTGAGTTTTGTTCTGGTAAAATAAGTCAATTCGTTCGGTATGGGAAATAGGGCCCCATTTGAAACGCGATATTTTAAAAAGCGAATTATCAAAACGCGATATTTCAGCACGTGATATTTCAAAATGCGATACGGTACAAAACGCGATATGGTACAAAACGCGATATTTCAAAACGTGATATTTCAAAATGTGATACGGTACAAAAGGCGATATGATACTATTTCAAAAATTGACGGCCGAAAATTTTAACTGCGTGGATATACTTCCGAATGTAGGTCCTACCTCCAAAAATTCTGGAAATCGGTATACTAAGGTATTTTACTGTGCTGATTGCGAATATGGCCATGAGCATATCCGCAAATGATTCCAAATTGCTCTCAATGATCCCGAGTGGAAATAAATCAAATAAAAAACCTCTAACGAGGTAAATGTTCGAGTGACGAAAGTCGAATTCAATTCACCAAATTTCTGATATCAAATTTGTGCCGAAAAAAACAATTGCATTCGATTTGTCAACGATTTTTCGGAATGTTAGTGCATTCAGCGCGTTGTTGTTGAACATTCCGAAAAATCGTTGACATGTTGTTGTTTTTTTTTTAGACGACTTTATCCTCGAATGTGCCATAAAACATGAAATGAGACTTCTTACCCACATCAATCTTGAGGCCGTACAACTACTGGACAGTACAAACGAAGTAAGGCGGCTCAAACGAATCAAACCACATGAGCTAACCGTATATGAAAATTATAAACCAAAGGAACTGGACACTGGTCCAGCACCCCCACACAAGTTTATGCTTATCTCATAATTACTAATGTCGACCTTACTAATGAATTAATAATGTTTAAGATTGTAGTAGCCATATCAATAAAGTTGTGAAAAAATGTATTTAGTTGTAATCGTATTTTGCGGTCTTTTCTATGTTGGTGTGCTGATGTAGTTTACAGCAAATGAAATAAACCAAATTAAGTATTTTTTTTTTTATTTATTTTTTTTGCACTAGCCCCAAAATATGGTGTCATTTGGCCCAGTTTCAATATTTACAATTTTTACAATTTTCATTCAAATTTTACAAATTTTTAAATTTTACAAATTTTTAAATTTTACAAATTTTCAAATTTTACATTTTTATTTATTTTTTATTTTAATCTTTTATTCATCTTTCACGCATCGATCCCCTTTCATACTTCTATCTGATTCATTCTTATAAAATCATACACATTCTTATATACTTGTATCCCCATTCGTAATAATTCAGTCAGATTCCTTGCGCTCAAGAGGCCATCGAACATTTGTCTATTTTGATTGAATGAAGAACATTTCAGAATCAAATGTTCGATGTCCTCCACAACCAAACAGCTTTCGCATAATTCACACTCAATCAAATTGCGTTTCTTCAAACACTCTTTCCAATTACCATGATTCAATCTCACACGTTCCATTGTTCGTAACATTCTAGTATTTCCTTTGATCTCCTTAAAAAAAGGTCGAATCAAAGGAGAACTAACCAGCTCAAAGTACTTCTTGCCTTTCACCTGACATTTTTCAATAAATTCGCTCTCCCATTTTCTCCACAGATTCACCTGAAACTTGCGAAGTACATCTCTTGCATCCATGAATTCATATTCATTTATACCTTCAACCAAGCAACCCCGTTTCGCAAGCATATCGGCTCTTTCATTATCTTCAATTTGTAGGTGTGAAGGTATCCATTGAATAATGACCTCACTCCCACAAGATTGAAGGTATTCATACAACATTTCCACATACACATTTCCATGAGTTCCCCCACCCTTACTAATCAATTCTAACCCACTCCGGGAGTCGGAGAATAACACTACTCTCCTCCTCCCTTGTGCCATTGCCAACTTCATCCCTTCCATAATTCCAACCAACTCTGCATTCATTATACAGATACTTTCATGCACTCTTACCATTTTCTCTTTCCTCATTGAAGGAATAAAAATTCCTACACCTACTTGCTCACCACTCACACTAGCATCTGTATAAACTTCCACATGTGCAAAATAATTTGTTCGCATTTTTAAAAACTCACTCTTAACCGATAACTCATTCATCATTGCTTTTGTTGTATCACCAAAATTCAAACGCACAATTAGATTGCTCGGAGGGACTTTCGGATTTACGGGCCGAATCTTGGAGAATACATTCATATTCTCCAAGATCACCCGTGACCGTTGTGTTCTTTGGTAATTCGTCCCTCTTTGCAACCTCTCTTTCATTTCATTCACCAATTTATTGTCCTTAGTCAACATCCGCACAGTCTCTCGCACGGTGATCCATTCCCTCTTATAATTGAGAGGTGAGTCACCCAATTCAGACCATAGAGTGAGTATTGGGGTTGAATTAATCGCCCCCAATACCACTCTGGCACAAGCATTCTCCACAGTCATCAACTTTTTAAAACCGCCTTTAGACCCATCACCATAAATACTCATTCCATATGCAATTTTCGATGACACTAGCGCGTTTCGTAACATATCAGTCACACAAGGATGAGCTCCCCATTTCGGTTTGCTCACCCTTTTAATCACATTCAATCTGCTCTTGCAATTATCGGCTAATTTATCCATGTGCACTCTAAAATTCAATCGCTTATCAATCCAGATTCCCAAATATCTATTCAAATTTACTCACTCAATTCTCTCATTATACACTTGCACATCTACCCTACGGTTTGTTCGAAAAGTCATACTACAACATTTTCTCGAATTTACGCCCAAATTCAAATAAGTCAAACATTCTGTTACCTGATTCACACATTCTTGAGCCCCACTCAAAGCCTGCTCGATGGTCTTCCCCTTGCCTAACAGAACAAAGTCATCTGCAAATTGCAAAATGATTTTGTCTGGGGAGTTAAACCTATGCACCGAGCTCGTGTATAGATTGAAGAGAGTCGGTGAGATTTTACTGCCTTGGGTTAGGCCTATATTCACCGCTCCCTCCAACCTATACCCTCTACCACACAACACTAACTTTCTGTCATTCATGAACTCATACACCCATTTGCAAATTTTCCAAGGAAACCCCAGGTCCAAAAGGACCTGAAAAAGCTTCCCCGGAACCACGTAATCATATGCCCTTTCTATATCCAAAAATACCGCCACAACATACTTCTTTTCCTTTCTTACTTCCCATACAAACTTTTCAACACATTCATTTGCTGAGTGGTTACGGCGGAACCCAAAAGTGGTTTCCGGCAACAAATTACCCTCATTCACCAATTTATCTAAACGACCTTTCATCATACCATTCACAATTTTGACAAATACATTCAACATACATATTCCCCTGTAATTTGTTGCTATATTTTGGTCCCGATCTCTTTTCGGAATGGGTACCACCCTGCTTTCCTTCCATTTTTCCGGTATTTGAATATTCATCCATACTTGATTAACAATTCGAAGCAAAGCCACCTTGGCTTCGAACTCCAATCTACCAATCATTTTATAACTCACTCTGTTAGTTCCGGGGGTAGTAGATTTGGAGGATTCTAAAACCCCACGGAACTCATCCCATTCAAACTCCTTACACATGCCATTCATCAGTTCACTTTCATTATCAAGTAACAAAAATTCATTCCTATCACCCAAATTGTTTCTAACATTCATCATCATTTGTAAAAAGACTCCTCCCTTCTCTCTATCATCTAACACTGCATTTCTGCCTTTCGCTCTATAGCCTCTCACTCTATTAAAATTATCCCATACATCCTTTGTTGTTGTCCTATGTATCATTTTGGACACATAGTCCCGCCAACTTTTCCTGTTCGCTCTACGTATAGCCTTTTTCAATTTTGCATTCATTCTTCCATAATTTATTCTACATTCATGACATATACACCTATTGAACTCTCTCAATGCTATCCATTTCCTTTCATACCAATACTGGATTTCATTATTCCACCAACCATTCACCTTCCCTGTTACATGTATACAGCACATTTCATTTACTCTCTGTATTTCATCCTCAAGTTGGTTAACCTCATTTGCTTCATTTGTTATGAGAATCTCATTCATACGTTCTACCCATTTCTTACCATTCAAAATAACCTTACGGTCTATGTCAACATTTACACCACCTAAGCACGTCCTGATCAAATAATGATCGCTACCAAAATTCTCATCTGTTACATTTCAAGTGACTTGGGCCGCCAGCCCACTAGACATTAATGTTAAGTCTAATGCATTGGCTGTCGACCCCACATACGATATCCTTGTTGACTCACCATCGTTCAGGATCACGAGATCGGAATCCAAAATTAGTCGAGTCAACAAGTTTCCACAAGCATCATTTCTTTCACACCCCCCAGACTCTCGAATGCGCATTCATATCACCCCCTACAAACAGGTCACTTTTTCCTTCCACCCATTCAAGCAAAGTTTGAAAATCTCTCAAGTTTTTTTCTCTATCACTCATTGATACAATTGGAGTTGCATATACACTCACAAATAATAAATTTCAGTCCAGATTCCGAGTTTTGGCAGCGATAACCTCGATGCATTCGAATGTCGGTGTGTCGCACAGGACCAGGCTGATATTGGTTCGCGCCAATATCGCCACTCCGCCAAAGCCATCAGCCCTCGGTCTGGACAGAAAATTGTACCCTTTTACCCGAAACGTCTTACTCGCACGCTCTCAAGTTTCACACAAAAGCATCACATTCACATCATTTTTGGCCAGATAATTCCGCAACATATCGCCATTGGCATACATGCTGCGGATGTTTATCTGTCCAATTGTCAAGCATTCATTGGATCTTAACGTTCGCTCTGCCATTCAATAGAAAAGAAGAACGGAAAAAGTATTTAAAAGACAATAATGGACAATGCTTTTTCCCTCCTTCCCTCTACAATTCATCCCCACTCATACCTGCATCCTCAATTTGACAAATGTCTAACTCATTTGCATTGAGGAAACAGTATCTCCTAAACTTCACGGCCTCTATGTTCCTTGCTGCTGTTGCTCCTATCTCGATTCTGGAATTACTTGGTCCTGGTTCCTGTGTTTCAATTATTTTGTGTCCTTCTATTGTTGTATCTTCATTATCATTATTACTATTGTTATTTCTATTGTTGTTGATATTGTTGTTATTAATTTTGTTGTTGTTGTTATTATTATTATTATGATTATTATTATTATTATTGTTATTACTATCGTTGTTGTTATTATTGTTTTTGTTATATTTATTATTGTTGCTATTATTGTTGTTGTTATTTTTACTGATATGTTTATTATTGTTTTTTCTTCTTGTTTGCTCTTCTGCCTCCATGTTAGATTGTTGAGTGTTACTGTTATTTGTATTCACCATAATTCTTGTTGTTTTATTCTCACTATTGATGTTTTCTTTGTTAGTGTTGTTTATTGTTGTTTTTGTACTATTTTTGGTAATTGGTTCAGCTACTATTTGGCTGTACAATCTTTTTGACGAAACTCCAGTGGTATTGGCATTCTGTCGATAGTAAAATTCTTTGGCCTTAAAATATGTTAACCGTTCATCGGTTTTAATTTTAATAATCGCCTTCTCTACTTGAAATGTCGGACATTTTTGGTCAAAAGCTGTGTGTTCTTCTTTACAGTTTGCGCAATTAATTGGTTCACAAATAATGCCCTCGTATCCATTTGGGATATTTTTAGCACATTTTGGGCATACCGGCAACCTTTCACATTTTGTCTTTGTGTGTCCATATCTCTGGCAGGTGTGACACCTCATTGGATTTGGGTAGTATGTACGCACGTCCAGTTTAAGAAAGCCGGCTTAGGCAGCTCAGTCATATTGAAAGTCAATATCAGTAGTGGAGTATCCTTGAGTTCATTATTTACTTTCCGCTTTATTCTGTCAACTTTTATTACCTTTTGACTTTTCAACTCTTTTGCGATTTCCTCTTCAGTTATCATCAGCAAATCTCGGCAATAAACTACTCCTTTTGTGTTATTTAAAAACTGATGTTCTTCCACCTGAATATTCATTTCTCCGAGTTTTTTGGCTGCTAACATTTTTGAAATTGCCTCCTCTCTGTCCAATAATACCAAGAGGTCACCATTTCTGGTGCGCTGTGTCTCCTTGATCTGCGTTGTTATCATTGACAATCCTTTTTCAATGTAAAAAGGTGACACTCCAATAAAAGTTTTATTATTGTCAACCCTTTTCACCACTAAATACGTTTGTGATGATTTTAAATCATCGAAAAAACTCCTTCTTCTTTTATTTTGACTTTCTTCAAGTCTCATGTATCCTCTGTTATCAATCAAAGGGGTGAACCGATTTTGTAAAAATTCCGGCATCCTGCCCGCAGGCAGTTACCGCGTTAAAATTTAAATCCGGTGTCCGGTGTTGGGACACTGATTGTACGCAAAAAGTACTGTTTTTCGTTGTTTTGTTGCCACACCACACCATCACTTATTCCACTAATATATATATTTTAATACTATTAACACAAAAAACCCAATTAACCAACTTATAATAAACAAAAAAATAAAAACCAAATTAATTAACTTTAATATTAAAAAAAAATTCGCAAGGAAAAAAATTTTCCAAAATTTTTTGGAGCTGTCAAATCAACTTTTCGCAATGAAAACGCAATTCAGACTGAACCAAATTAAGTATATTTTAAGTTTAATTGTGTATTTAAATATGTATATTGATTTATATTGTTAGGAATTAAACTCTACATAGTTATTGCTTTGGTGGTGCAGTGGTTAAGGTGTACACCGCTAAGTGTTATTTATAGCAAAAGTCACCGGTTCGAGTCCAGTCGGAGTCCAAAATTTAAGCAATTATTATTCTAATTAGGCAACGATGTTATCGGATCAACTATTCACTACACTGATTGAAAATTGACTGAAAATACTAGAATTAACAACGTCGTGAAATAATCAACGGAGAGGAACTGATGACGTGGGGCATGTCCGCGAATACAAACAACCACATGGAAAATGATATAAAATTATAATATGCATACATCTGCGCAGTCACAATGAATGGAATATTTCTATTATATTCTATCTCAAGTATAATTTTTGTTTAAATTTAAAAATTATACTAAAATTATATTGCCATAACCTACTAAAATTATACTTAAAATACACTGATATTGGTATTAATTTTATAACACAATATACAAAAATTATACTTTTAACTAGATAATTTGCGAAAGTATAATTTCTGTTTAATTTTTAAAATTATACTAAAATTATATTGCCATAACCTACTAAAATTATACAAAAATTATTATTAAATTTCTATGAAATCGTAAGTTTATTTTTAGTATAAAACATTTCAATTTTTCCACTAGGGGATGACCCCAAATGACAAGTAACCCAAACGCGAAAAAATATTTTCTTTTTTCGAAGCAAGTGTTTTTAAGATTATTTTAAATCCTTTTATACCTTAAGATTGGAGACTATCGCTCCAAACCCCGGCTTTTATAGAAATAAAAAAATTTATAGTTACATTTTTCAATTTTTATTTATAATCTCATATAAATATGAAGAATCATGGGGAATTATTAATGATCTAAACAACAAAATTCAAACATTTTTAGGGCAGATATTTTTATGAAGCTTCAAACCATACAAAGTAGAATTGATCTTACCACAAACATTAACAACTTGAGAATCCCAGGGGAACCTGTCATTAATACAAATTCCCAGACTATTAACATGATTCGCAAAATTAATCTACACACCATCAATAAAGATATCGGGTATCACTGGGAAACTTGTTTTAAAAATCAGAATTGCTTGGGTTTTAGCGATGTTCAGTGAGATTCCATTAGAATTGGACCAAGCCAATACATTGGATAGATCTAGATTAATATTGTTAAACGTTTCCAGTATATTTTCACCAAGATAAATTTGATAATCATCAGCATACATGTGATATTTGCAGTATTTTATTGCTTGTGGTAAGTCATTAATAAAAAGGGAAAACAGAGTTGGGCCAAGTATAGTACCTTGAAATACACCTACAGGTATACGCTCAGGAGCTGATTCTTTTCGATTTACAATGACTTTTTGATATCTGTCTGTTAAGTAGCTAAACATAAGTTTAAGTGATCTATTGTCAAAATTAAAGAAAAGCATCAACTTCTGTAGTAACAAAACATGGATCAAAGAATCAAATGCTTTGGAGTAATCCAACAGTATTAGAACGACAAATGAGTTTTTTCGATCAAGATGACAAGCCAGATCGTCTACAACATGAAGCAGGGTAGTCGTTGTACTGTGGTTATTACGGAATCCAGATTGAAATTTATTTAGATAATTACCATTAGCCAAATGCTGGTTGATTTGATCACGATGAATGATCTCGAAGACTTTAGATAGGATGGCAACTAAACTAAGCGATCTAAGATTATCCAAAGAATCGATACCCTTCTTTTTTACAATCGGAATCACAGTGTTGGAAATATCTAATTCACTTACGCTGCAGAAGGAGAGAGAAGTATCCGTGACTATGCGCTCCATCCCCTGCAATGGAATAACTACCGATGAATGCGGTACATTGCAAAAATAAGTGTTGATAATTGAAGGGTCTAAGTCAGTAGAAACACCAGACCTGCTAGTCCTCAATCCAATATGGTTGAAATTGCTCCAGATTCGTTTCATGGTTAATTTACTGTTTCCAAAAAAATATTTTTGTTTGGACATCCTAATCAAGCTAGTTACCCTATTGCGTTCTTTCCGATATAATTCTAGGTTCCTCACATCGCCTGTTCTTTTGTACTTTGCATACGCATGATCCCTCGCAAGCATACTTTTAGCAATATTGCAATTAAACCATGGGGCACTCGATTGGCAATTGACTATTTTTTTAGTTGCGTACACAATTGTTATGAATATAATAAAGGCAGTTATAAAATGATTGGAAGAGGAGATTGACATTATCAGACTGTAGTCATGGATAAATTATCAGAAAATCATGGTCAGAGATATCAGGCAAAGTGTGTTGACTAGACCCCAATACTCTAAAGTAAACTGCTTCTGGCACAATGTATTGATCGAGCCATGTACGGTTATGTGTAGGTGAGAACGGGACTGATACCAAATGGTTGGCTTTTAAAAAATTATGAAAATTTATGGGACTTATCAAGCATATTACAATTTATATCGCAAGCAATTATAAAATGATTATAATTTAAAATATGCGAGGATAAGAATTCCTGATAATCATCCAAATCGGATTGCACTAGAGTTGATGGGTTATAGCAAGCTACAATCAGTACAGTCATAGACGGTAATATCATTTCAGCCATCAAAACTTCAGTTTTACCATAAATTGATGCATGAATTGCCTTAAATTTAAAACATTTTTTATAGTAAATGCACACACCTCCACCCCTTTTATGTGTTCTGTCAAATCTCAAGATGTCGTACCCATTCAGCGAGACAGATTCGTATCTTATCTTAATAATCTTATCTCTTGTAAGCCATATTTCCACGACACAAAATACGTCGAGATCTTTGGAATCGATTAATATTCTCAGTTTATCGATATGGCAAAACAGACTACGGGCATTAATAAATACAAAATTAACACTTCTGTTATCCCGATTCACAATCGCAACATTCTTATTTGATAAATATATACCTGCAATGAGTCCAGATTGAGAATAGAATTGGTTAAAGACAAATGATGGCAATATTTATGTAGCTGTTGATCTTCTCGGCAATAACGAAAAATTATAGTACGAGTCTATTATCTCTGGATAAGGTTGTCGATCCCCATTTATGGTAGGGAAATTCCTCTGCCGTTTTTTGAACCTCCGGTTTTACGCACAAAAAATCGAACTAGGATACCCTTTGGCCAAAAAGTAGGCGACAAAACTTGTGCTGCGAAACTCTTCTCTAGAGTAAGCTTAAACGAAACAAATTTTCCGACAGACTCAGATCCTGTTCTGGGTTACACTTTGTATTCTTAAAAGAACTCACAAGTATTTAGCAGTTGGGTTTAATTAGACATTTGTTAGTCAAACTTTGTAATTCAATTTAAATTTTTTAATCTAAATTAACATATAAATCAATCGAAATTCTAAGGGACATCTTCACAGTGTGCAAACTGTAAATGCTGGGGCGTTGCATTTGCTCTGAGAAACCTTTAAACGTTAAGCCCATAGGGACTGGGAGGTACTAGGTTCGAATCGCACGTAGCATCGATGATACAAACACAATTGTAACCCTTTTTACGCTATTTGCCGTAGGCACTTGGCGAAACACACTTATACTTAATAAACACATTTTTATTAATCACTTGTTTTTTGTTTCGCAGAATTATTTTGAATAATTTTCAAAAAGTTTAAAAAATCACTCGATCGATTTCGACTTGTTAGGTCATCATCAGGAGTATCTACTGATTTGTATTAGTAAAAATAAAAATTTTGTTATATAGTAGAAAAAAGCAAAATATAAATAAAAGAAGGAGGGACCAAATATAAGCAATAAAAATCAATCTACGGATCGCGCAGGTAGGCGATGAGTCATAGGTTGAGTAACAAAATTCAAGGTATATTATTGCGTCCGTGAGAATAGAAAAGGGTGGGGGGGGGGGGGGGGGGGTCTGTAATTGGTGAGAACCGGATTTCTCTCTGTTCGTTAAGGATATTTTGGTTAAGAAATATTGATTTTCTAATTTCGTAAGATTCTAAGGTATCTAAACGTCTGCCTTTGGGTTGTGTATGTAATATTTCTAAATTGTTCAAGCTAGCTGTATGATTTTCTGAAGTTAAATGGTTATGAAAAGTTGATTGATTGCAACCAGATAAATGTTCTTTAGCTCTAACTCCAAAATTGCGCCCAGTCTGACCAATATAGGAGAAACTACAATCATTGCAATTGATCCTATAGACACCAGATTTGGAAAGGCGATCAACTCTAGGTTTATTGTTAAAAATCATTTTCTTTATTGTGTTATTATTATAAAAAGCAAAACTAATATTGGTATAATTGGACACGATGTTGCTAATCCGTTGGCTCGTTTTTCCTATATACTCTAAACGACGCCAATTTTCCCGCGTTGGACTATCCGGTGGATAAATACCCGTTAGAATTTTACGCTTTAACTTTTTATTCAATAACTTTAATATAGTCCTAGTTGCATATCCGTTATTCGTTGCTATTTGTAAAATTATATTAAGCTCAGTGTTATAATTTGAATTTGACAGAGGGATGTTTATTAGTCTATCTATGAGTGAGTGGAAAGCTGACATTTTAATATTATGGGGATGGTTTGAAGAACTAGGGATAACAGCGTCTGTATACGTGGGTTTCCGATAAATTTTGAAGTCTAAAGTAGAATTAATCCTGGTTATTGTTATATCTAGAAAATTAATACATTTTTTTTCTTCTTTTTCTAACGTAAAATCAATGGTGGGATATTGAGAATTTAACCAAGTAAGGAAAGATTCCAACAGTCTATCAGTTCCATTCCATAGACATAATATGTCATCAACATATCTATACCAAAAGATTATATGACGAAAATAAGGATTGTTATTTGATATGATCATTTGTTCGAAGAAATTCATGAGAATTTCAGCCAACAAATGTGACAGAGGGGAGCCCATGGGTAGACCATCAGCGAATTTGAAATATGTAATATCAAACCAGAAATAATTTTGTTTAATACAAGTCTCAAAAACTAACTTCAGTTCACGACGTAAGCTCTCATCTACAACATCCCTATCTAAGTAATTACAAACTACATATTTGGGACAAAGTATTAATTGGAATAGAAGTGAAAAGACTGGCAACGTCAAATGAAACTAGTTTTGAGTGTAACGGAATGTCGACGTCTTGAATTTTGTTAATCAATTCTACCGAGTTCTTAACCGAGTAAGCCGAAAAGAAATTAGTATGACAATTGAAAAAATTTATGAAACCCTTACATAGCTTGTAGGCAGGAGCATTGCAATACGCTACTATTGGTCTAATCGGAATGCCTTCCTTATGGATTTTTGGTAAACCATAAAGGATCGGGGCAGATGGATTCATGACAGAGTACTTCCAACCAGTTCCATCAAATAACTTCTGGCATTGGTTGATACACTTACTAACCGAAGTCTTAAAAGACTTAGTTGGATCTCTGCCAAGCTCTATTGCTTTCCTTTCTGTGATAAAATCAGAGATTTTATTGCAGTAATCGACTTTTGTGAGCACGGTAATTGTATTGCCTTTATCATCAATCAGCACGGTAATTGTATTGCCTTTATCATCAATCAATCTAGCTCGTTGTAGCTGGAGGGATAACGAGCTGCGTAAAGGGTATGCTACCAGGAACAACTTATATCTCCATCTTAAAGTTGTTCACACTGAGTTAGTAATTCGTTTGCACTCTGTTGAGTTCGATTGGCTGAACAAAAAAGTTCGTGCAGAGGTAGCTGAAATTTCACTTATTCAATATGTGAAACAAAAAGCTAAGCTGGATGTGTTGCGAGATAAGGCTTATCCATTTAACCGTAGAGGTAATAGTGGTTCGTCTGATTTCCAATTTCATCCACGTTTTAAGAACTTGTCCTCAGTCGTTTTCCGTGATACAGAGGTGCAAATGCTTAGCAACGGAGTGAATTTTGCCCCTACGCCAAACAAAATCGACCTTCGATCATTCGAGAATCTTGCTGTAGATGCCGAAACAGCCTTATCTGGCCAGATAACCCAAATAAAATCAGTGTGTGCGTTACAAATAAAGAAAGGTATTGATAACTCTTCTTCTCCGACAAACTCTTCTTCTTCTGCTGCTTCTAATACTAACCTCAAAGTGATTGGTGCGATAAAGAAAAAACTACGTGAGCATGACCTGATAGCGTGTAAAGCGGATAAAGGCAATACAATTACCGTGCTCACAAAAGTCGATTACTGCAATAAAATCTCTGATTTTATTACAGAAAGGAAAGCAATAGAGCTTGGCAGAGATCCAACTAAGTCTTTTAAGACTTCGGTTAGTAAGTGTATCAACCAATGCCAGAAGTTATTTGATGGAACTGGTTGGAAGTACTCTGTCATGAATCCATCTGCCCCGATCCTTTATGGTTTACCAAAAATCCATAAGGAAGGCATTCCGATTAGACCAATAGTAGCGTATTGCAATGCTCCTGCCTACAAGCTATGTAAGGGTTTCGTAAATTTTTTCAATTGTCATACTAATTTCTTTTCGGCTTACTCGGTTAAGAACTCGGTAGAATTGATTAACAAAATTCAAGACGTCGACATTCCGTTACACTCAAAACTAGTTTCATTTGACGTTGCCAGTCTTTTCACTTCTATTCCAATTAATACTTTGTCCCAAATATGTAGTTTGTAATTACTTAGATAGGGATGTTGTAGATGAGAGCTTACGTCGTGAACTGAAGTTAGTTTTTGAGACTTGTATTAAACAAAATTATTTCTGGTTTGATAATACATATTTCAAATTCGCTGATGGTCTACCCATAGGCTCCCCTCTGTCACATTTGTTGGCTGAAATTTTCATGAATTTCTTCGAACAAATGATCATATCAAATAACAATCCATATTTTCGTCATATAATCTTTTGGTATAGATATGTTGATGACATATTATGTCTATGGAATGGAACTGATAGACTGTTGGAATCTTTCCTTACTTGGTTAAATTCTCAATATCCCACCATTGATTTTACGTTAGAAAAAGAAGAAAAAAATGTATTAATTTTCTAGATATAACAATAACCAGGATTAATTCTACTTTAGACTTCAAAATTTATCGGAAACCCACGTATACAGACGCTGTTATCCCTAGTTCTTCAAACCATCCCCATAATATTAAAATGTCAGCTTTCCACTCACTCATAGATAGACTAATAAACATCCCTCTGTCAAATTCAAATTATAAGAACATTGAAAGAACATTTATCTGGTTGCAATCAATCAACTTTCCATAACCATTTAACTTCAGAAAATCATACAGCTAGCTTGAACAATTTAGAAATATTACATATACAACCCAAAGGCAAACGTTTAGATACCTTAGAATCTTAGGAAATTAGAAAATCAATATATCTTAACCAAAATATCCGTAACGAACAGAGAGAAATCCGGTTCTCACCAATTACAGACCCCCCGCCCTTTTCTTTTCTCACGGACGCAATAATATACCTTGAATTTTGTTACTCAACCTATGACTCATCGCCTACCTGCGCGATCCGTAGATTGATTTGTATTGCTTATATTTGGTCCCTCCTTCTTTTATTTATATTTTGCTTTTTTCTACTATATAACAAAATTTTTATTTTTACTAATACAAATCAGTAGATACTGCTGATGATGACCTAACAAGTCGAAATCGATCGAGTGATTTTTTAAACTTTTTGAAAATTATTCAAAATAATTCTGCGAAACAAAAAACAAGTGATTAATAAAAATGTGTTTATTAAGTACAATTGTAACCCTTTGTTAAAGTGCATAACTAAGTGCCGTCGTTCCATTTTCTATGTCAGTGTACAGTTTAACAGGACGCTTTCTATGAGCAGGTCGAATATTATAATGGTGTGTGAACGAATGAAAAAGGTGTATTAATTCATTGCCCTTACGCACGATTATGCATTAAGCAAGATTTTATTTATCATGAACCAGTTTTTGTATTTAACTCCCCCGCAGTAGCCAAGCGTTATGAAACGGCGCTCAGTACAATAACGAGTTTCAAATGTTGCTTAAACTTGCTCACATGGAGGTACTCTCATTGTTGTCTTTCCAATTTGCATGTGAATCGTAAGTGTGAGTAAAGTATAGCAGCACTTCTATTTCTCTATGGTTATCGTGACAAGAACTCCGCCCACCTTCTTCACTCTAGCTGACAAACGTGCTGCATGTCACACGTATAAGATCAAGGAGAAATTCTGCTAATGAAGCGATAAATAGGCTACTTTGTTGTTGCGTCTCTGTCGCACCTTAGTTCGCACCGAGTCGTTTCTTTACAGTTTATTAAAAATTGATACACTTTTTAGAAGTTACACTTTTCGTTCCAAACTTCACAACGGTCTTGGTTATTTGGCGATCTTCTGGTTAAACTTCAGCTATTCAAGTTTATCGCTCAGGGCTATGAGGATGATGTTGTTCTTAAGGTTTCAAAGAAGCACATAACCGTAACAGTTGAATTAACGACGCATTATTATGACGCAAGTTCTCCGCATAATGGAGGATTGAAGTGTCCAAAAAAGTCTTCGTGTACATTCATCTAAAACTGATTTAGTAGTTTTTAGTAGACATAAAACTTTAGGTAACCTTTTCATTCCCACTATGCGCAAGATACCTGGGAATTATTTTGGATGCTAAAGCTAGTAGCATGTAGAAAAGAATTCTTGATTATAAACTTTATAAAGGTACCGCTATTTTCTGGCAATGAACTTTAGCCAAAATTTATGTAAGAATCCTAATCCAGCTCTACAATCTAAATTTGACCATGATCGGTTGAGAAATGGCTAAGTTTCATTTAGAATCGTCTAATTTCAGAACTTCTTTAACTTCGTTAAATTTACGTTAAAATCCCAATCAGATGTACATACCAAATTTGACCATAATTTGTTAAGAAATTGCATATTAAATTCTGCATACCAAATTTGACAATTACTGGTTAAGGATTAGCCGCAAGTTCCATTGAGCATGGCCAAATAACAAAAAATCTTGAAAAATTCATTTTAAAATGCAAATAACATGCCATCATTTGACCAACATCAGTCAAGAATAGCCGATTTCTTAATAAAAAATTAGATAAAAAAAAATTTAATGTCTTAAAAAATATCTAAGATTTTAGTCAAATCGGGATTTTAAAAAGCGGGGTATTGAAAAGAACTAATCGGTCCCTAAACTACAGCAATGAAAACGTACTGTCGCATAGCTAGGCATTTTATCACTGTACCTAACCTAGGTTTAGCAAAATATGCGATTTCCTTAAAGAACCACATTAGAATCCTTGTTGTGATTCTAGCGGATCATGGTCGCATTAAAAAACATCTGACTCGCATAGGGCTGTACTGATTTCCTGCTGCTCCGACTGCTTAGAGAAAAATCATGACAGATCACACTAACGCTCCCACGCCAAGCCACGGATCTTCTCGATCATACCTTTGGGCATGATAATCAATAGAATTCTCAGTTTTAGGGAAGTAGACTATAGTTGGCGTGAATGGTCGACGACTATGATATTTCAGCGAATAACGTAGTCAAATTGATGCTAGCATTCCCAGAAGCACGAAGCGCGCTGTCATAAATTATGCAGCACAAATCATTAAGGAGTCAGCTGTGGTGGCAGCCTTATCTCAAAGCAAAAATAAAATAAAGACATACGCAAAGACAGATTTTTTAAAAGCTACTCTTTTTGGCGTTGGCGATATAACGGATGGCACAAGCGCAAAAACCTCGAGTTTAAGAATTTTAATTATGTAAAAGAAAGTAAAAAGTGAGAGATAAGAAGACACACAAAAAGTTCTTCTATAATAACTTTTCAATTTTTTAATCAGTTTGGTATGGCGCCGGTTTTTATGGATTTTTTGACAATTACGTATATGTCAAACACGATAAGATAGACTTGATATAGATTTTTCGTATGTGTGTCACGAATTACAATCATATTCAACATTGCAAATGTTGAACAAATTAAGCAGCTAGATTTCCGTTGCTTCAACGTGTATACACAAAGCATAAAGATATACCTAGAACTACATGCATATCTTTAAACTAAACTTCGCATTTTACTTCAAATTTTTTTTGTACCGGACTTGACTGTATAATCCAAAACGAAAGTTACCAATTACATATTTGTATTCCTAAATCGAACGTTGAAAGA
This sequence comes from Nephrotoma appendiculata, assembly GCA_947310385.1. NCBI lineage: Eukaryota > Metazoa > Arthropoda > Insecta > Diptera > Tipulidae > Nephrotoma > Nephrotoma appendiculata. Next base: position 17,290,806 of record OX371226.1, on the reverse strand, counting down.
GCAAGAAAGTATAAAAAGTTATTGATTGAATGTTTGGTGACCTCAAAAATAGTTTTAAAAATATTTGTTCAATATTTTTTTTAATAATGAAATCATCCAAGTGACCCAAATTTTGTGTTCTTAATGTGAAATTAAACAAGTTCCTCTTTTAATTTCTTTGGTGTTATAGACATTTTTTTATTTTTATTGAATAAATAAATAATTAATAATTACTTAAATAATATTTTTATATAGGTAGTATGTTTGTTTTAATTGATTTCTTAATTGGCGTTTTTAAACTCTCTACAGTAGAATCACGAGCTTCAATGGCTTCGTCGCTTATAAAATCATCTTCATAGTCTTCCTCATCATCGTCCTCATCGTCATCATTATTTGCTGTAGCTGCGTTCAAAGCTGACGGCCGCGACGGTATACGTACAGCATCGTCATTATTCGGGTCTATTATTGGGGAATATTCTGCGGCAGCAAAATCTTCTGTATCGTCATAAACAATGTTAGATGGATCAGCTAAATCTTGTTGAACATGAGCGGGTAATTGCTGCGGATTAGGTGCATTCCCATCATCATCATCGTAGTCTTCATCGTCCTCATCATCATCTTCATCATCATCATCTAAATTGTATATACATATTAGTTAAGAAGGTTTACGGAAAAAATTAATATTTTTGTTACCAGCAACAAAGTCATCCAAAACACGCTCTAAATAGTCTTCATCATCATCATCGTCATCATCACTTTCATCGTCATCTTCCTCTTCATCATCCTCATCATCATCGTCACCACCATCTAGAGCATCATCAAAATCATCATCTTCGTCGTCATCGTCTTCATTTTCGCCTGACACATTCGCATCTTCATTATTTTGTCGCCCTTTTGTTATACTACTTGGTTTTAATGCCCTTGAATCGATCATTACAATCAAACAAAGCCCTAAGCTTATAAGTAATACAAGCGTAATCTTCATTATTCAAATAAATTATTTCGTTACAGAAAATCACACCGTTTTTATAAAATCCACGAAACACAGACACCTAGATACACGATATACAACTTGTATCTCCCACAGTAAATATAGTAAAGCGATATATATATATGTATATAACCACACGCGAGATTTAGAGTACTCCCATTCAAGGTCAATTAATAAATGCGTGAAATATTCGCTTCACGTATCTACTTATACTTTAGGACAGAGATTTAGAGATACTATTGAACGAAAGTTGTTCAATTGGTGGAAGTGGTTATATTGTGATATAAAGAATAGAAAAAAACGTACAAGAGTGGGATCCAAAAAACACAAAAATCGAATCGGTAAGTGGGGTAAAATTTAAGATGTGCTCCAAATGATGTCATGAATTTTTCAAAATAAAAAATAATTATTTATTTTTGTTTTTATATATAATTAGTATTTACTTTCATTTACAATGTTGTACCAATTGATACAATATTTCCCATATATCATATATGCCAACTCCGGGTAGATGCCAGAAATACCCACATTTCTCCCAATGATATTTTAAAATAAATAAAATAATTTAAATAAATATAATATATAAGTCTATAAATGTAACATTGTTCGTGATACTGTCGATAGCTGATCAGCAACAATCTGTGCAATATTTAAATTTTTGCGCCACTCAATCTCTCGACTTTTGTGTAATTTTTTGCCTGGTACTTCGATTTTTACATTCTTTGGCTGTTGAATTTTAATCGTGTGTAATATTGTTGTACCATCATTAACTTTTAGTACGATACGGCCGCGTAGCTTACTCGTCATGGCCGATGCACTGCGTAACTCACGTTTTGTGCCGCGTGAAAATGATTTCGATACCTTAAGCACTAACGGGCCGAGCACAAAATCACTTTTAATAGTATCCTCGTGATTTTCACTTGTCACATGAATATTGCCTTTGCGTTTTAACGTCGATAATCCGTACATAGTGCCACGAGCACGGGTTTTAGATTTTGTTACCGGTTTTGTACCTCCTATGGCCTCATTTACGCGCTTCTTTGGTTTCGTATTACTACTACTAATTCCGGATTTTCGCGCATCAATACGAATTTTATGTCGCTTTAAATTTTTCGATTCTGACCGTTTACTCTGCTTCGTTAATTGTACATTAATAGGATCATACATTTTCTTTAAAATTCGATTTAATTTATCATAGACGCCATCCACTATGGTATTGTACTTCGATAGTATAGCACTTGGAAGCATATCACCATCATTGCTGCTACTTTCCTCGGTTTGTTTTGATAATCGGTTTATTGCACCTATATCAAGTGATCAAAAATTAACAAATTAATAGTTTTGTGGTGCGCTGATTATGAAAAAATTGGTCCCGAAATTTCATGAATGTAACCGACCATTAGGAATTACGAGCCCTATATTTGTTCGTAATCAGTGCTCCAAAATACAAAAAGTGAAAATGGAGGTTGGAATTTATAGCCAAACAGAAATGGATTCGATCATCATTTGGGCGGCAGTAGCAACACCTTGCTGATGTTGTTAATTATGAACTATGTTTTATGTATGCCATTTTGCATACAGTCGCTATATTTGCTTTGGTGTTTTTAATAATATAAAATTACGCTAATTTCTCGTGTTAATTTAAGTTACTTTTTCTAAATTTAAATAAAAATGAGAGTTTATTTTTGTTCTGATAAGTAAGCCTAGAAAAATCTATTGTTATGAAGACTGTCGTAGTCATAACAAGTAAGGAAAACGGGTTTATCAAAAAAACGAGACAAAATTTTCTTGAATGAGACATTACAGGGCATTGTTTTTAATCACGTGCTTTGTACGGAACTACAAGATTTCGCTAGTGTTTACAAAATAAAGCAAAAAAATAAATAATTTGATTAAAACACCCATTTATTAAGTTTTGTATTGGTTTTAAAGTTTTCTAATGTTGGCTGACGACTTCCTTATTTTTAGTGACTGGACGATAATTCAGCATCTTGGAAGTCATTGTAAAAAAAATGCAGAATCACTAATATTCTCGAAAACTATGCAATTCTGAAGAGCTTTAGCTCATAGTATTTTTTTTCTATACTCCCTGTCCACTTTTTTATTCATGTCCCGTATTTTTTCAACCAATGGGATCACACATTCAAAAATTTAAACATGACTTGCGGCTCTATATACCGGATTTGTGATTTTACATATTCCAGCTACTTTTATGATGATGATTTTTAATTTTTAATGGCGGTGGCTTTCATAATTTATGTTTATAGAAAATTTCTTTAAAAATCAATTAAATTATTAATATTGACACCAATAGTACAGTCAAATTCCTTGATCAAAGCGAAAGTGATTTTATTTGTACCACTGGGCGCAGGTGGACGAGCCCTCCTTTCAGAGATGCATTTGGATCAAATAATCTTCAATATCCGGGAAGTAGCTATTTTAAATTTCCCATATTACATTATTTCAAAAGCTGATAAAATTAATTTTGGTCGATGAAGGACCAAGTTACTAAAATAATGACAAATAATGACCTAGGTTCAAAATTAATTTTCTCGACAAAATTGACTTTCTTGATATTTAAATGTACTCCCAGAATGGATTGTGCGATTTAATTTTTTCGCCAATCTTGTTCTATTTTTAAATTGGAGAATTATGCTTTTGGGCCTGTACGTAAAGTACAGTACGATCATATGGTAAATCGGTTGAAAGGTCTTGGATAAAGTAATCATTTTGCTATGAATGCTTAAATTCCTAAATCCGTTTTAGAACTGGTGGCAAATTATTCGTTTACTTTAGAATACGTACGTGATGCATATCATTGTACAGATCTTGAAAAATAACGAAAATTTAACTGGACCACCTTATACCGTAGCTACGGAAATAAAATGTTGGGGTAATGCCGGTGTTCGTGAAAGATTCGAATTTTCAATTGTAACAGCAGTAAAAAATGTTCAAAAATATTTAAAATTCCGAATTGAAACGAATAAAATTTGGAAATTTCTCAATTATTGCCTTAAAAGGAAATATGTGCGGAAATACATCCTACATTAATTTGCATGGTATCAAATTGATATCAAGAATCGCTTCAAACTTAAAATGATCTCGATGTAGTTTTTTTGTAGCTATTTCTGTTCATATTGTTAGTGTCTTTGATCGTTATTATATAATATGTCGGTGCTAATTAAACCAAATTGAAGATACTAGATTGAAGATACTTTAACACAAGGTGATCGCTTGAAGGATTCTGATTAAATGTTTACGACTTTATAAGAGGGCTTCTACATGCGAGGTGATACACGTAAAATCACGTTAGCTTTGATCAAGGTGTCCAACCGTACAACAATTTGCAAACATACCAAAAATTTCATAAAACTAAAATTCCTCTCATAAACCAAATTCTAGGACGGATATATATATATATATATATATATATATATATATATATATATATATATATATATATATATATATATATATATGCATTAAAATTCTTTAAACTTTTATAATACAGCACAGATGTGTTAATGAGGGCACTACTGTCTGACTATGTAACGGTACATAAAAATAAATCAAAAGAAACCGTAAACTGTATAAAATGTCTTGAATACGAACAAAAGTAAACCAGACAATTATATTTTCTTTAAGTCGATTTTGCAAAATTAGTAAGCATTTTATATACACATCTGCTTTTTATCTGTATCATGACGGTCACTTACGTGCTTCAATGACACCATCCGCAAAATCGTCGTCTTCATCACCATCACCATCTTCGTCTTGACTGATTACTAATTCGTATACCGGAGCTTTTGTAGTTTTTTCGACGTTAGGTTGAATTTCGGGCGCGATGACCACTTCATCTTGGATGTCGTCCGTGTCTACCGTATTTAAACTTGATGAGGCATTAACGACTTCAATAGGATTAAGTTGCTGCGGGATAGGTGCCGAAGCAGCTGCCGGTGCTGGCGTATTTATGACTGATGTAATGTTAGTAATTGCTACTTCACCAATTGCATCTGCATCATCATCATCATCATCATCACCTAGAATATCATCGAAAAACCTTTCAAGATAATCACCATCTTCTCCCTCGTCATCGTCTTCGTCATCCTCCTCATCATCTTCGGTATCCTCATCATCATCCTCATCATCACCATCGTCTTCATCATCGTCATCTCCATCGTCAACTAAAACTTCTTCTAAACCATCATCATCATCATCATCATCGTCGTCGTCCTCATCACTAATATCAGTTATTCCTGCAGCCGGATTAGAGGAAACTACACTCCCCGTATTATCAGTCACTGCAACTTGTTTCAACTTTTTTCCAATTTGGTTCGGCTCCCTAACGGGTACGGAATATGTGGACACAATTAAGCATAGTGCAACAAAAACTATAGGCAGATAAATACACTTCATTGTTTACTATAAACCAATTAACTGAATTTTATGTCACACACACACACACAAAAAACACATATACACTCAAGTTTGAATTAAGAATGATAAAGCTTTTATTTTTTTACTTCTTCAACACTGCACAATGATGTCTTAAGACAAAATAAAGTGTGTACACTTAGTACGATATCCACTAACAAACTGTTTTGGTTTACAACTAACGAACGGTATTTTATAACACAATTTTAAAGAAATTATAATATAAAAAGTTATAATTTTATTTTTAGTACATTTATCATTTATGTCATGATGAATACAATATATGATTATCAATATTATTGATTAAGATTGTGTATGATAATCGTTAAAAGACGGAAGTCATCCCAATTCGTTAAAATGTCATTTAATTGGTAATAAACATATTTTCGCCTTGCAAATAAAAAGAGAAATTCTGAGACAAATAATTAAATTATTAAAATTCGGATTGCTGAGACTTATTTTTATCGTACCGTTAAAATATGACTTTATGGAAAACAGTTATTCAAAATTTGGTTTTGTTTCGAAATCTACACGAGCTACCAGAATATGGTTTATAGCGATTTTGCTTTCATTAATGCTGCTTGGGTACGACGAGCACAATCTAGGTTAAACGCAATGACTCCGTAATGACCTGATTTTATTGGAATTTAACAAAAGTGAATCTGTATTTTATGTTTCACATTTTGCGTTATTTTCACTTTTAACGCAAATTGGTGCATACATTTTAATTAAGCGAATCTTTTACACAATTTAAATAACAACCACAATATTAAGTAGAATAGAATGCTAAAAATTTAGAAATGTCTACACAGCCGATGTGCAAGCCGGCAAATTTTTGAATTTTACCTCAATATAAAATTAAGAATTTATAACGAGATCCGTAAACGATGAGTTGAGATCGGCTGAACTGATTTGGCGGAAAATTCGAAAATGATGTTTTTGTTCGGGATTTCGCACGTATCCGATCCAGGTGGTCTTTTAGAAGAGAAAAATTGGAAAATCAGAGTTTAAAACTGGGAAACTTCCGGAAAAACCCGAAGAAAATTTAACTTTTTTTTTAATGAAATTTTGAATTTTTGATTGATGATTGAACGCTGTAAAGCGTGAATCCAGTCGATGCAAAGCTCGAAGAATCTTAGAAAATTGTGAAAAAATTGATAAAAACACAAAGTTAACGAGATAAATAAGAGAGGTGTGAGTGATCATTAATGCCACAAAGAAAGGTCAACCTGTTGCAGGATATGTCGATTGTATTCGACTGATGCGCTGGGCCCTTTATACACCGTTCATCCACGACAAGACGAATGCTTCTCTTCATTTGCTTTTGTTCCATGTTCGCGGTCCTACTTCGTAGTATCTGGTGGTGTATTGTCTGAAATTGCTGGAAAACGACGCACATTGGGACTCTACACTCGCTGATGCCACTGTTTCTGCGCCGGCAAATCAAATTCGTACATTGTTCGATATTATCATAGCGACGTGTCATCCATCTACCGCATTGAAATTGTGGAACAAATAGGACAAGATGGCTGACGACATTTTGCAACGAGTTCGCACTGCAACGTCGAATTATGATCTTGAAACGAACGACGAGATACGCAACGAAGCTTTCATCATGATCGCAGTTATGTGCGTGCTTATTGTGGGCAGGTGTTTGTTGAAATTGGGCATGCCAGCCCCAATTCGTTCAATGCACGATGCATTTAATCGGAAATTGCAACGAGCGTAAGTGTACGATCGATATTCAATGAGCCAAATAGTTCGATCGAATGTCTCGATTTCGTATGCACAGCAAACCAACGTGTACGACGCATTGATGAAGAGATCTCAAATAGCGTTAGCTGTTGCATCATCAAGAATTGCAGTCACATTGCTGGACGGTGGCCGGATGGCACATTCTGTGTTGAAGTTGCCGATGAATATCCACACGAATGACAAGCCAGTGGTGCTCAATTGCCAAGAACTTGGAGATTGCCAAAGTATTGCAACAATGCAAAATCATCATCTGGGACGAGTGCACAATGGCACATAAACGATCATTGGTGGCGTTCAATCGAACGATGAAGGATTTACGAAGTGACTCAAGACGTTTTGGTGGAGCGAGGATTCTGCTGGCCGGCAATTTTCTTTAAACGCTTTTTTTAGAACGACTCATCAACTGCTGGTTTTTCCAAACAACTGTTGGCGCTCGGCAATGGTCAAATTCCTGTTGATGTTTCGACCGGATTGATTTCGTTTCCCTCGAATTTTTGCATGTTCACGACGTCGAAAGAAGAGCTTATGCCGAAACTGTTGCCGGACATTTGCCGAAATTATATGAATCACGTTTGGCTCAGCGAACGAGCGATTTTCGCAACAAAGAACAAGGATATAGACAGTCTGAATTACTTGATTAAAAACCAAATCGCTGAGGAAATATATTGTTACAAATCCGTTGACTGTGTGACCAATCAAGACGAGGCAACCAACAATCCGACCGAGTTTTTGAGCTTGTCATATTTAAAAATAAGTGCAAACTGTCATCTAAAATACCAAATGTCACTGCAGAGTTACCAATCAGCTGTCACTAACTATTTAGAGCGGCCCAGCAACAACGAAGAAGCTCCTTTTAATATCCAGGAGCAGTTGCACGCAATACAGTCAGCTACAATCACCATGGCGCAAAACACTATCGAAAGAAGACCTTCGACAAAAGAAACGCGATTATATGAGATCATGCATTGAAATCATCAGGTTCCAAGCGGAACTCGGAAATTCAAGGGACTGTTTTGCTAACGCCAGGAATCCCACTAAAGACTTCTACCCAAGAAGTACAGCCATCAAAGATGGGAATGGAGAGTTGAGAACAAACGTGGCTGATGTTCTCTCAGTATGGCAAACCTACTTTCAAAATCTGCTAAATCGGAATGACGACGTGACCCCCATTAGAGGAATAGCTCCTCCACGTGAAGAGGTCTTTGTCGAATATCCCACAGTCGAGGAAGTAGACGCGGCTTAAAAAAGCGACCGTCTTAAATGTGATAACTATCGTGACATAGCTCTATTGAACGCTGCTTACAAAGTGTTGGCTAATGTTGTACTTGCCAGACTCATCCCTTTCGCAGAAAACATCATTGGTGACTATCAAAGTGGTTGTCGTCCCAATCGATGAACCACTGACCAGTGTTTCACCATGAGGATGACCTTGGAAAAATATTGGGTGTACAACATAACCATACATCAACTATATATAGACTTTCGACAGGCATGTGACAGTATTAACCGCGACAACCTATGGGCCGCACTCATATACCTAGGAATTCCAGAGAAATTCATTTCCCTGTATAAATTAACAACGCTGGATCTGTATGTAGAATTGTAATTGAGGGAACTGTATCAGACTCCTTTGAAATAACATCTGTTGTTGAACAGGGAGTGGCACTAGCGCCTGTGCTGTTCAATTTATACTGCTCAATCGCTGCGCAAGACTTGGTTTGGAGGTGAACAAGAGTAGAACCAAATTTTTAACAACACCCAGGAACAGCTCCTTGGCAAATCTCGAAATTGGCGACCATAACTTTTATAGCGTCGAAAACTTTAAATACCTCGAGTCAGTTATTAACATCGTCGAATGATATGCAGGCAGAAATAAAAGCCGGAATCGCTGCCGGACTATACTACGGACTTTACTATGCCCAATGAAAATTATTGCGATCTAAACATTTATCGCAGTATATGTAAATGGGACTCGCACTTTATAAAGCACTGATAAGACCTGTGCTGGCTTTCGGAAGCGAGAGCTGGACCATGACCTCTAATGATTGTAGATTATTATCTACCTTCGAAAGGAAGGTCATTCGCCCAATCTTTGGTCCAATAAAAGTTGTGAACCACGAATATCGGATTCGTATGAACCACGAAATAAAGCAACTACTCGGAGGCAGCGATGTCATCGGTTTCTTCAAATCCAATCGAGTGAGATGGCTCGGCCACGTTTCAAGGCCCCCACAACAACGAATGATTAATAAAGTATCAATAACGACCAGCCGGAGTACGTCGTAGAGGAAGACCCCAACTTCGCTGGCGTGACGACGTCGAATAAGATTTACATATACTAGAATGTCGAAACTGGAGGACAAGAGCGATGCACTGAGACGGATGGAGGACTATAAGGGGCGCGGCAAAATCCCATCATGAGATGTGAAGCTAGAGAGAGATAGTTGTACGTCGCGTGTTAGAGAGTTGGCGAACCATCATCGTATTACACCTACTGTATACAAATGATCTCCCAGACATAGTAGAAACTCCCACAGAGGGTCTTAGTTGTGTTTATTAATATCACCGATCGTAATCGATGACGAAAATTCGCTTCGCTTCCTAGTGTCATTAGTCGTATAATATATACGTCAGTACGCCGATCTTGAAACCGTTGGGTAAAGAGATTTTAAATTGTCTCCAATCACAATTGGGATAACATTCGAGAACAATCCAATAATAGTCACTGGCGATATCCTTTAAACCTGAAGGCATGTCATTAAAGCGTAGGAAGAACGAAATTTTATTAGTTGTGACCAAGTATTATGCACGATATAAAAAATTTTCAACCGCTAATCTGGGAGGCGTGCGCCATCGAGCGATATACCTCATTTATGCACAGGAGTATCGGACGGTTTTCGAAATATCAAAGAGGAATCGTGTAGTATTGCTTCATTATGTGTCCTTGAATTGTTTAAGCAGGAATCGGATTGAACTGACTTTCTTAGAATTTCGCGCTTATCATTAGCTGAAATTGCGGATTTGAGCAAGCGGATCTGTAGGTGGTTGAGTTATTGGATGGTTTAGCGCAGAGAATGGTGTGGTGTTTGGAAACATATATGTGTATGTAAATCTGCACCTACCGAAACATATAATTGATACTGATTGGTATATAATTGATTATATTGTATATATAATTGATTGATATAATTGATTGGTTTATTGCTTTTCAGAATAAGAAAATACCCGGTTTCTTAATGATAGGGTAAGTTGACAATAGATCACAATGGGATTTCGCACGGTAGGTTGTTCCATGTCTCATTCCCTTCCTCCAATATTCCCTATTCCTGCTTTTCATTTTTTTTATTCCCTTTCCCTGCGGTCTATCATGACTCACTCATGTTTCGGGAAACCCCACGCCGTCCCCTGAGTCCTAGCCGGCCTCTGTTGACTGCCCCGAGACACTTTGAGTGGGTAAAACTTTGCTAACTGGCCAATACTCGTATTGGTTCCGTTACAATGCAGTAAATTACCTAAAACGAGAGAGATGTGAGAACAATGAAATAAAAAAAGAGGGATTTATGCTTTTTTTTAATAAAAAGGAGAAAGTTGCAAAAAAATTTCAACATCAAAGCAATACTAAATATGAGGGTTAAAATAGAACCCCTAAAGAAAAATACGAGACTATAATACCTCAATACAAAAAATGCCAAGGTTTCAACCACACGCAAATATATTGCGGTCGGGAGCCTAGATGCATATAATGTGCAGGAAAACACAACGCGAAAGAGAATAAGGAAAGTAGAAACAAATCTGCAAAATACATAAACTGTAAAGGGCATCATCTTGGGAATTACAGAGGATGCGAAGTATCTAAAGAATTTCAAAGGCTAAGAAACAAAATATATCAGTTTCCTCAAAACTCTAAGGTTACCAGAGAGACATTAAGTAAAAACCATGCAGAGCCAAGGCAACCAGAGATAGGTACAGGGCGGGAAACCTACTCGCAAATTGTACAACAATCATCTAATGCTATTACTGATGACCCTCTCGAAAGGATATGTAGAAGCATAGAAGTCATAAATGCTAGGCTAGCAAAGCAAGAAAGTAGTCTAGAAGCTTTATAAGCGTCTAGAAAAGCAAGAAACTATGAATGGGGCAGCAACCCTCTTATACTAAAATGAGGAGAACATTAAGAATTGTCCCCTGGAACGCGAACGGACTAGCGCAGCATGTTCCAGAGTTAGAAATTTTTCTAAATTTAGAAAAAATACATAGATATAACTGAAATCCATTTGACAGAAACATCATTTATTAAAATACGTGATTATGAATATTATCATGCTGTTCACTCAGGAGGAAACGCGAGAGGAGGATCATCAGTAATAATGAATACAGTATTTCCTCTATCGGTAGACGATATTCTCTCTGGTATCTTCGCTTTCGAATGCCATCTCGCTTGAAAATGCCTGTCCTCTTATTACTTATCGAAATAAACCTGTTGGTGCTCTGCTTTGAAAATGTTGGGGAAACTTATAAGAATAGGTTTTTTAAGAAATTAAGAGTCGGTCGGCTGTCATTAGGATCAATAAAATCTTGGCCAAGAATGGTAATTGTCGACTTGATTGTCTTTGAATACCTAATAATAGGTTTACTTCGCCACCAAAGGATATCTGGGAGTTTTTTCTCTCCATTAATTTTTAATTTCTAGATGCAACATCATTGATCTCAAATCTTCCTCGAGCTGTCAGTCTACTATCGTTGCCGAAACTCTTAACTGGAAAAGTAACTCTTAACCAAAAAGTGGAATACATACTGATCGAATTTTGCCTACTTGGCAGCAGTATTTTTTATTCTAAATATATAAAAGTGGCATTCGGCTTTACTCCAGGTTCTTGGAGTAGTCTGTAATCGACCCTCTTAAAACTGTTAGAAAGAATCGTGTTAACAGATTTATTAGGGATCATTTTTGTATTTAACTTTCCTCGCTAACATGCAGCATGCTTACAGAGTGGGTAAGTCTTGTGAAATGGCGCTACATGGACTTGTTACTACTAGGATGGATACCTACCTGCACCAGTCACAAATTTGATTTTCGAGTTGGTTTCTCAAGAATGAAGGGGGCATTCTCATTGCTGTGTAGCGCTCGATTATCGAAGATCATCTGGTTAAACTTTTAAATTTTACGATAAAGTGAGAATATTCTAATGTGTATTTTATATTGCGGTGTCTGCTGTTAATGTAACATTTTTATGCTGCAACTTTTTTATGGATCCAATACAATTGAATAGGATTATGATGACGTGGACGCATCGGTATCGTTATGCGAATGATCTTGTTCTTACGGTTTCAGGGAAGCACATAACCGTAATAGATTTATAGACTCGTTTATAGACTCGTCATTCCCACTCTTTGGCGCAATCTTTAAATCGGATTGTGTATAAGGCATCTGGGAGTTACCTTGGAGGCCAATCTATCAAGGAAAATGAAATTTCGATTATAAACTTCATAAAGCACCACCGTTTTCTGCCCGTGTTGCAGAGTCTTTGGAAAATCATGGGGATTGTCCTCTAAAATTTTACATTTTATATACAAATCACTTGTTCTGCCGTTGCTAACTTACGCGTCTGTCGTTTGGTGGTCGGTAGCTATTCTAACTCAAACGCATGCAAAATTTCGCTAATAGAGCAGTTACTGGTGCCATTTCCGCGAATCCACTTGATTCTATGGAGTCCATTCTTTACCTTTCTCAGCTCCTGTAGTTTAAGTTGAGCGTGTCGCTTATCAAAAAATAATGAAGCGTGGAATAATCGTGGTGTGGGAAATCGACAAATTTTTTACAAATACGATTTGTGGGTATCTCAGGACTTCAGGAGGAATGGCCTTTTCAATTTGCTAATTTTCTATTGTGATAGAACGCGGTTGGACTGTCGTCAATGAGCTTAGGCCTGTTCTGTACGGTGTTCCAAACTGATATCACGGTTTTAGCTCTTTTAGCACTGGAGGTTTTGTAACTTGACGTCAGAGTCTAACATCACTTTGTGCGCCGACTAACCTCGAACAAAATATATTATTTTAAGTTGAGAAATTTGAGATACCTACCCTAAACCGCTACATCACGATCTCCTCAGTATTACATATTGGTTTCGTTAGCCTTTCAACACCAAATGACGGACTAAATCTGTGATTTATTTAGTTTCGCAACAACAATAACAATTTATACAAACTCAGTTTTATTATTTGTATTTTATTATTAATATAATTATATAAATGTGCAATTCTGTCAGACTAAATATAATTATTTTTTCTGGCTATAAATATTAAAAATAAATATAATATTTTATCGCTAATATACATTGATATTATATACTTATTTAACTCAACAAAATAACAATATTTTCTAGCAAGATACAAAATAATATTTATAATTGTAAAAATAGTGAACCATCCAATTATCAAACCTTATGCATATTGGATTGTTAGCTTACCAAAAGTAGGGTTTTTAATAGACCCAGATTAAGGGTTTCTTTCGATGGAATACTTTCGTAAGTAACTGTATTATTTATAGTACCAGAAATTTTCTTTCATGAATGCAAATATTTTACTGGAATATTCTAGCATTACAATCAAATGAAAAGTTTTACAAAGATAATTTGTCGCTAAAAATTCTATACTTTTGTTTTTAACAGTTTACAAAATTTATTTGTTGAATTTTAAGAGAAAAAACGACTAAAAAATAGTTTAGATGAATCGTAACAAAACGCTCAAATACATGCAGTATCAGTTGCTTTTGTAAAATAATAAACTGTGCCGGTGGCCATTCCCAAATCTTACGACACACAATTATAGTATTAAAATTCGAGGTGCTTGGAAAAGACGATTTAACAACGTCTTAGACGACTTACTTTAACATTAGACCTTAAACCGTAATAATCCTTTCTTTTATTGATTCAACATGTAAAATAATGTATTTGATGAAAAATTACTAGTAGTCAATCGTACTCGATTCAAAAAAAGCATTTTGTAAACAACTAAAATGCGCTTCGAGTCATATACATCTCAAAGGCAATAGGAAGGTTAACTAGGATTTTTAATTTCACCACTTCAAACAATTCAGTTGAACTTTTATTTATGTAAATTCCATAGATTTTATAAGGTGTTTTCTGATATTTTTTGTAACTTGGACTACTCCACACAGCTTCAATAAATAGACAAGGAGTCGTCGTACAGAAAGTATAACGCAACTCTTACAACAACACTAACACTGGTTAGTAAAAACAACATATTAGCAGACTGAAAAGTAACGTATGTTGTCTTCTGCGCAACCTTCAAAAGTTGTTTCGTTCTAATAAAAATTATGATTGAAACGTTTTAAAACAATTAGTTTATGGTAAATGTTAATGTTGCTGAAAAAAATAAAAAAAAATAAAATACACTAAAATTATTGAAAAACAACTAAGTTTGTATAATACCATAATTTAGTTTTATTCATCTTTACGACGTTTATCTTACTAATTTTTATTTACTCGATTATCGAAAATATTTGCATCCATACACGGATCATCCAGTATTTAAATCTATTTGTAAAATTAAATGCGAAAAATTTATCAGCCAACTCTTGAACTTAATATAAACAAGGGGTATATATGTTATTAGAAATTTGAATTTTTCGTTTTGTATTGCTGCACCAACCCATTATTGACGTAGTTAAATATCATCAGAGTGTCTAATATTATAGACTAACGAAACAAAGGAAACATTTTCATCAAAATAATCTACTTAAATATTAGTCCTGCTAACTCCACACATATGAAAAAAACAATAACTAACTATGGATGGTATTTTTGTTCCATACCAATTTTTTTTGTAAATTACTAGGACTGATATTTAAGTAGATTCTGGTTAAACTATACACTTATACATCTTTATTTACCGTAATTTTTATCATAGTCAATAGTCACAAATATGACAATATTCGATACCCATATAAATTGTACAACCCATGTATTTTTTAATGAAAATTTTTCCTCTGCTTCGTTACTCTTTAAAACAATACATAACATAAAACAAGTCAGAAAATGTATAATGGTTTTCCTACCTCTAAACGTGATTAAAATGATTAATATAACTATTATATTTCTTAGGCATTAGTGTGCTCTATGAGATTTTTTAAAATTCTTTAGCACAAAATGGTATTTTTGTTAACATTTAAATATTATTATAAGCAACGGGTAGAGATAAGAAAACTTGTATAATGTATTTCAAACTTGTTTTTTAGATTAAGAAACTGTTAACGATTTATTTAATAATTTATTTAATTTTCGATTTCATAATTGATTTAATATTAATAAATTAATTTAAATATTTATAATTTCATGCCATTTAAAATAAATAAAATTATAGAATAAAAATATAAAATATCAAAGAAGCTGATAAATTTAATGCACTTGTGATTTAGAAACACTTTTACATACTCTCAAAAGAAGAATAGTAACAAAAATATAATGGTCAATATCTATTTCACAATTTTAAATAATATTAATATTAAATTGTCATAATCTCCATAAACATCTCATTTTTTAAGAGTGATTTGTATCTAAAAATAAATGTTTTTAGTGATTCATTTAATAAAAATAAAGGGTGGCATGTTCCACTCGGAAATTAAATTCACATTTATCGTAAATAACAATTATATTTTTGATACGTTTTCGCTTTTGAACAGTTAGTGTGTATACACAATACTATTTTAATTATTTATAAATTTACAACAGTGAGTTTAATACGATTTAGCATGTTAGGATAGCCCCTTATGCAGATTTTGCTTAAAAATTTAACAACAACAGATTTAACTTTAATTTTATATCATGAATGGGTAACCGTTTCGTTTTGCAATCGCCTTAATACGAATAATCAGGGTTTTGAGGCTAACCTAATGTTCCAGTTCTGCAAGCGGATTTAAATGAAAATATATCTTTTCTATTCATAATTGATTTATTTTAAATTGTAATTTGGATTAATAATGTTTGCTTTTTATATAAACGCGTTGCCAGAACCGAAATATTAAAAACATAGGTATGTTATTTTTAGCGAAAAAATTATACAAGAGGTACTAAAAACTATTGTACGCTAATAAAAAAGTTATTAAAAAAATGTATATATGTGTATATAAAATGAGTCTTCAATTATAGATTTTTATAGCTTTCTCCAAATAATTAAAACGGGACCGTTTATGCGATTTATTTAAATGCTCGAGTCCTAGGTACGGACGTGCCAAATTGTCTGTTAAAAAAAATTAATTTGTAAATTTATTGAACAACTTAGATTAGTGGAAGGAAATTAAGGAAAGAAATTAGTGATTGAAATGTTATTGTTTCGGATTAAATAGCTAGATATTTTTTTTTGACGAATTTGTCTCGAACTAATGAGATGTTGAATACTTGTATTGATGTAGACACATTTTCTCCTTATTTGTCCTTCTATTCCACTTAAACATTCCCTACGCTTTTTGCTGCTCCAATCTCGAATTTGAACTGGTAGGTAGCATGAGATTTTGAATATTTAAATTGAAGTATTCAGTCGTCCCCTCAAAGTTTAGTGACTTTAGTGAGTTCATTCAATTCCTAATTACGAAATAAAAATGTACGTACCTAAATTGTCGTGTACATTCATAAATTAGAAGACATGGGCACATGGCAGATGAGATACAACAAACGGTTTTAAAAATTCCAAACTGAGCTAAAATATTTATAATCGGTTGAGTTTATTCCCAACGTTTCTACGTTACGAACAGTTGAACAATGAAAATATAATGAACCACTTTAAAATTAGGAAATATTACTTCAAATAAATTATCAAAATTAGCACTCGAAACAAAATGAATAATTGCGTTTTGAAAAAGCTAAGCTAATATTATTTTAGCTTTTACCTTAATTTGAAGGGCCTCGTCATTAATGGGTTTAGAGTATTTCCAGATTATATTTTTTTTTATTTGACTGAGCATTAATAGCAACTTGCTCTGGGGGCCTACTATGAAAATCGAACGTCGACGTTTTTTGTTCGTTGTTTATATTCAGCAACGAACAAAAAACGTCGACGTTCGATTTCCATAGTAGGCCCCTGGTCATGTGAATTGAGCAGTTTTTATTTTTTTATTAAGAAAGTATTAATCATCCAATGGATTTAATCTCCTTTTAAGATCAATTAATACTCTCCTTTTCATTCACGCACTCACCCACCCATTCACCTACTCACACATTTACAGTATACCACCTGCACGTTGCAAGCTCCATGTCAACCTGCACACTGACATGGACGGTGGGTCGGCGCTGAATTCTGCACTCCAACAGAGGGTCTAAGTTGTGTTTATTAACATCACCGATCGTAATCGATGAAGAAAATTGCTTTACATCCTGCCTGTGGTGAGATTCGAACCCAGTACCTCCCGGTCCAAGTGCCGAAGCTTTAACCACTGCGCCACTTGTACGGTTGAGTAGTTATCGGTTTGAATGGCTATCTAATTCGAACCAGTTTCGTCGGAAAACTGAACAAGTTTCACTAAATTCATGCTATTGTTTGTTTGTTTGTTTATAATATTTGCAATTAGTTTTGGAGCCGAAGCGCAGCGCTCCCAACTCTATAAGTTCGATATACGTAGAGGCGCTATTTGTTTGGTAAATTCGTGCTAATAAATACTATTTAGTGAGGAAAGGATTACTTAAGGTGGTTGGAAAAATATATAGAACCATTCGTTATTTTTATAATTAGATTTTAAATAATTAAAAACTTACGTTGTTGCGATGAATATTTAAAATCATTTAAATTAACATTTACATAATCATCTGAAAGGAAATCTACTCGTCCCATGATGATAATGGCGAATTTGTACTATAAGCAATAAATAAAAAAGTATATTAAACCATTTGTAAATATCACAATGTTCAATAGACTAAATTACCTTTTCCCATTCTTTATCTGGTACCGCTAATTTTTTTTGAATGCGCTCCTTAACATTTGCAAACGGTTCACTATTTTTCATTTTTATGAAGAAAGGTATGCCAAATGTGTTATAAACATCTTTATAGAAATGTGTTACCGGTACTAAAATTTCATCCTCGCTTAAATTTAACTCGTCCTTTGGAATTTCTTCAATACGATAAACTTTTGGGTTTGACATGGCCGATTCATTTGATGCCGTCAGAAATTCTAATGACAAATCTTCGCGAGGACCAGGTAATATTTTATTAGCTAAAATTTCAGCTATCCGTAACTTTTTTGTACCATCTTCAGAAAATTCAATTTGTTTGGCGGCCTCCTCTAGTAAATTTTTAACCGTACCATTTTTATTCGGATACAAAATCAATTCTTTTTCTTCCTTCAAACTTGGTGTTATATATATACATTTAAATTGTTTCTTACTCTCCAATTCACTTATGTTCATTGATAACTGTTGGTAGAATATTTTTTTCACAACTTTTGGTTTATTATAAACGAGTAAATCTTTTAGATTGCCATCATATGTGCAACGCAATGGAATACCAGGCATATCTTTAAAATTTTGACATTTGAAAAACTGAATATTATAAGGATCAACGTTAATTCTATGTCCAACGGCTGATGCCATCTGATCGTAAGTCATACGCTGCGATAGTTCTAATGTAAAACCTGTATCATTTGGATTCGTTTTGTCGATGAAAGTTACTTCAATACGATAAAGTAAATCACGGAAATAATCTTCGCAAGTCGGCAATTCTAAATTATCTATTTTTGCTGCTTTCTCGAAGATGATTATATCACCGTCCATTATGTCTCG
Organism: Nephrotoma appendiculata; assembly: GCA_947310385.1. Lineage (NCBI taxonomy): Eukaryota > Metazoa > Arthropoda > Insecta > Diptera > Tipulidae > Nephrotoma > Nephrotoma appendiculata. Next base: position 17,271,859 of record OX371226.1, on the reverse strand, counting down.
CATTACTTTATTAAGCGTTTCGTTATAATTTAGTATTTTATCAACAACATTCGAACCTCGCTCTTCATATAAAGTTAATTCAGTATCGATTGGATACCCTGCACGCCGATTTAAATCAGGAATTAAATCACTAACTCGTGTAATTAGATTATAGTAACCAAGACCGCAATAATTTAAACGTTTTTGAATGGGATCATAATTTTTAAAAAACAATAATATATCATGCTCCTTGTCAAATGGTGGTAATTGTGGTGCTAAGGAATCTGGTGGCAATAATTCTAAAAATACAATCCAAGGATTTTGTAATTCAGCACAATTATGAACTGTTTTAGTTAAGTCATCATGATGATCAAATATAGCAGGACGCGTGATTTGTGTATGCCGTTGAATCAGTGGCCACAATCTTAGTTTCTCCGCTGGAACATTAAACGATTCGATGAATAGTTGCATAAGCTCCTGAATAGTAGAAGTTTTTTTTATTCTAAATGATCGATATTGAGCTTTTTCTAAATCAAACAAATCTGTAGTTTGATGATTTTCAAAATATTCTTCAAGTAAAACGTTAACAGTCATGTAAGAATTAGAATCGGTGCGCTCACGTCGGCGGACAATTTCCATTCGTTTTTCTTCGGCCAAACGCTCAACCAATTCGGACGGAATATCCGCATCGGTAATTTCTTGTAATACGCTAGACAATGCAGAATCACGGATATACACAAGCATATAAGCATTACTACAATGTTTTACATTATAGCTAAGGTCATCTTCGACACCGCCATAATTATGATTAATTGCCTCTGATTTTGAACATCTTGACACAACGTCATCATCGAACTTACACCATTTTCCATCACCGAGGGGATTTATATAAACAACGTAATGTCCACCATGGTTATCACCGGAATGCACAAGAACTGCGTGTAACGTGTAATTGGCTGGTGTAGGTTCCTTTTCCTGTAGATAAGCATCCAAATTGATTTGCTCGTAAAATTCAAATCGATCATTGAATTTAACAGAATTATCTGTAATAGGGTCATACTGAAATCGCATTAAATGCAAATGTAGAACCGGCGGGAATGATACAAATATAACTCCTTTTTCAGCCTCCTGTAACCCATGCATGCCAGCATCATATTTATTATCACCATCAAGTGTTTCAGTCGCTATATAATCTTTAAACGATTCGTCGATATTTTTCTTTCCTTTTATATTCAATTGTATATCATAAAATGTTTCAATTCGTGTACTCGCATAATCAACATTCTTACATTTTATGAATGATGACATTTTGCCTTCAAATAAACTTGGTACGGTACCCTCGACACATGTACCTTTCATTTTGCTTTCTAGCTTATCGAGTAATACTCGTAAAAATTCTTGTACATCATGCTGCATAAACGAGTCTAGAGTTTCCCAGCCAAAACTTTTTGTTAATTTTTTAGTTCCGACAGGCTTATCACAATACTGTAAATCATGAAATACTCGTTGCAAAGCTAATGCTACTGATTTACTACTGTCATCTGCTTCTGTAGGCATTTTATATACTGCTTTACGCAATTGATTTGTAAAATATAATGTCTGAAGCAACGAATTCATGTAACACGTAGCACCTTGATTCTTTAATCCTACGTAGCCTGTATGTTTTTTTGAATCCCAAAATACTCCGTGTGGCGCTTCCGCAGTAACATGAACTTGAAGCGTTATGGTATCATCTTGAATGTAGCCCTTTTCTGGATCTAATATTTCGTTCCATGACATAAAATGTGAGTAGCCCCAATCATTTTCTTTACTATAAAATAAATGATTTATTTTCCGAACAAATGGTTCCTGATCTTGTTTATAAGACAGCAACCGCAGTTCTGCCGATGCATTACATGACCAACTGGACGAATCACTGTCACCATTACATTGAAGGAAAAACCCTAGTACCCGAATTTCATTTGGTTGATTTCGGTCGGAGTTTGTGGTTACGCGAGGCATTACCATTATTTTCCAAGGTAAATTTCTCACATAGCATGGTGGTGACAGGAGTGAATCCTTTAATCTACTAAATTTTTCCACTTTAAAACTGAAAATAGCTTCTGACCTAACTTCATCTTCTTCCATGTTTTGATCAAGAATAATTGCTGCAGTTGATGTACTTGGTTGTTGACCGGGTTGTTGTGCTGGAGCTATAATATAAGAATCTGTCTGGTTTGATGACAGATGCACTTCATCTATGACAAACGTTGAATTTAATAAATCTTGTTGGCCTAAACAAATTGACGAGTTTAATGGAACATTTAAATTATTTAATAATTTATTTAATGTACAATAAAATCTATTTGAGTCAAATTATGCCTGGATTAAATACAACCATAAATAAACAAAATTTGAGTTTACGGAGACAGACAGGTGTACTTTGACGTATTTCTTAAATAATATATAGTTTTACTTAAATAATCTTTTCAATAGCACTATGCTATCCTATCCACTAACAATAGGCCCTGCACAGGATGTTTCATAATGATCCGAATCACTTCGGCAAGTTGATAAATTTGGCTCCAGGAAAACAAGATTAATACTATACAATGTCCAGCTATATCGTCGAATCTAAAATCGATTGAGGACCATTGAAAATTTAGGAACACTTTAGATCTGTCATTGTTAGCAATGCATTTGTAACAATGTAGTTTTCAGAAAGTAAATTAAACAGTAATTTTTTTTAATCGATTTAATTTTAAATAATTTTTATTACAACAAATTATTCATTTTAATAATATGTAGCTTTTGTATTCTTCCCGTGAATTGAGCTTATCAAAAATTTCAAAAATCATAGCCAGCTATTTCATTTAAATTGATTGCTTGCTAATTGCATTTAAGCTACACGCACTAAATATGGTCAGAACATAGATCAACGTGTTGCATAATTGCTGCAATATCAGCACAGACAATAGACCTCTATCAGACACCAAAACCAATGGGAAATGCATGTTTAAATCAAATTCTCGATTTCGTTACAAATGGAAAAATATTTCCAGCGGCTGTTAGTTGAAATGCTAGCTAAAACTCAAACCTTATTTTGATCTATGTGCGCTCAATATACATATTTCTCGCTTAATATTTTTTTTAATACGTGCGCGACAAATAAAATTTTTTATATTTGTGTGTACAGTATAAAAGAAACAAACGGAAAAATAACAAATTCAACTTATTTTTTATTTTCGTTTGAAAGTATTCTTTCACTAATATTTAATAAAACAGAATGAAATGAAAACTAAAACGCACGTGTTGTATATACATACATACATACTCGTATATACATATTGTTACGTTTTTGCCTTGTCACTCAAGGTTCGAATCACTGGATTGTGAATAAATACAACTGCTTCAAATTTGAACTTACACAATTTATTTACACAACACAATTTATTATACACAACACAATTTATTATACAACACAAAATTCACAATTAATTATTACAATTATAACACACTTTTTAATTATCACTTTAATTATCACTTTAATAATCGCTTTAATAATCACTTTAATAATCTTTCTATTTAACCTTCACTGTATCACGTTTAAAATAAAACTCAGCATTCCACGTCAACGCGCGCCCCCACACACCAAAATACTAGTTTCTAGAACAATCCTAAATGCGCATCAAGCAAATATGTTAGTATAGAAATGACGCCTAAATGTTGAACCAAATCATAAATTATAATTGCAATTGAGCAATTAATGAAATTAACTTATTCTATTCTAATCTAGGCGTCACCGTAACAATATTTTTACGGTGACACCTAGATTAGCACATTTGATGGAACAACATCCTTCAGCATTTTTAAGTTCCAATTCGAAACAGCGATTAAGCAAAATCAGTGGACTGAAGAACAATGTGTTGCAGCGTTATTTGTGGCTCTTAAATGCGAAGCGGCAGAAACACTACAAATCATTCCCGAGCAGGAACGGAACGTTTACATGGGAATTATGAAGGCGTTAGATCGAAAATACGAAAGTGACCACAAACGAGAAATCTATCGCATAGAATTGAAGGGATACCAAAGAGGAGGAGAATCGCTACAGGAATATTCATCGGCAATTGAGCGGCTCGCGCATTTAGCCCATTCAAATATGTCGGCCGATTACATGGAGCGAATTAAAATAGATGCATTCATTGACGGTATTCGAGATCCTGAGGCGCGCAGAGCGGTGATGTTGTCACCTAAGGCAACTTTCACGGAAACCATCGCTTGTGCGTTAACAAACGAAACTGCGCAAACCATCATCAAACCGAATAGACAGAATAGACACCGCGCGGGCTACGCCTAGGTTCAGAGGTGGAAGTGGCAGGATTAAATGCTGGGTATGTGATAGAATGGGTCACATCTCACGGGACTGTTGGGAAATTAAGAAGAAACGAGCAAGGTCGCCATCTCCTATGAAGCGTAGACCAAACGAGGAGCAGATAGAATCCAGAAAGGAGGGTCAAACGACAAGGGTCGTTAAACTAAAAAGAGTCAGCTTAAAGGGGCAGAAGCTGGCTCCCACAACCGATTGCCCCATAACCTCCATCCATGTTTCGAGAGTAGCAAGAAGCGGTGACAGCTTGACAATTGAAGCCGATATTGATGGGAAGAAATGCATGATCACGCTGGATACGGGAGCAACTCATACGATTGTTCGTGAGGATATTATCGATGGAATTATGGAACCAGCTAATGGAATGAAATTACGAACGGCGACTGGAGAAAATTCAGCAATAAAAGGGAAAAAGGTCGTAAAAATAAGGATTGGACGGAATCACTTTCAACACGAGGTGCTGGTTGCAGATATTGTAGACGAAGTCATCTTGGGGATGGACTTTATGAGAACGAATGGCTTCGTGGTGGATGTTGGACGGGGTGTATTAACCTATGATAATGTCGAGTTGCCACTTCACGTTAGCCCTATAGGAGAAACGACCAGGCAAATAATAATGGATCATCCGGAGAAGCTGCCACCGAACTCGGAAACAATAGTATGGGCAAGATTGGAGGGAGGTTCTGGGTCACCCAGGTTGTGGGTTGTGGAAGCCAATGAAGCGGAGAGCGGAGCCAGAGAAATTATGATCGGGAAAGTTCTGGTGAAACCAGACAGCGATAATAGAGTACCAATTAGGACAATCAAGAAAGGGACAATAATCGGAAAATGTGAAAAAATATCTGCGATAGTGAAGTGCGAGCAGAAAAATCCAATTAAGACGGCTAACTCGCAAGTGCAGAAAGAGATTATAGATCAACTCATGGAGAAATGGACCGAAGATCTTACCATGGAACAGAAAAATTTGGCAAAGCAATTGCTCGAGCGGTACATGCCAATATTCTGCAGTACATCGGACAATAATGGCTTCACAACTCGCAACGGCAGAAGGGATTATCACCGAAGTTGCAACCCACATGGGAAGGCCCTTACAATGTCATTAAAAGGTTGAACGACGTGGTTTATCGCATACAGAAAGGACGGAAAGGTAAACCAAAGGTGGTGCATTTGGAGCGTTTGGCGCTCTACAGAGGAGGTGATCTGGATCCTGTTCGGGACGAACAGGCATAGGTGGGGGGGGTAGTGTTACGGTGACACCTAGATTAGAATAGAATAACTTAATTTCATTAATTGTTCAATTGCATTTATGATGTATACTCAACATTTAGGCGTGATTTCTATACTAACATATTTGCTGCGCATTTAGGATTATTCTAGAAACAAATATTTTGGTATATAAGGGCGCGCGTTGCCTTGGAATGCTGAGTATTATTTTAAACGTGATACAGTGAAGGTTAAATAGAAAGATTATTAAAGTGATTATTAAAGCGATTATTAAAGTGATAATTAAAAAGTGTGTTATAATTGTAATAATTAATTGTGAATTTTGTGTTGTATAATAAATTGTGTTGTGTAATAAATTGTGTAAGTTCAAATTTGAAGCAGTTGTATTTATTCACAATCCAGTGATTCGAACCTTTAGTGACAAGGCAAAATCGTAACAATTGGTGACAGCGGTGGGATTGTGAATAATAAGGAAAATGATTCTCTACGAATTAAAGCTTGTGCAATTAAAGGAGCAACTGAAGCAGCGAGGTTTGGCACAAAAGCTAGTTTGGTGGAGCGACTACGTGAGGCCATGGAGAAGGACGGTTTAAATCCAGATGTGTATGATTTCGAGGAGGACAACACGGATGAGATCAGTGTGGACAAGAAAGAAAAGGAAGAACAAACGATGGTCGGAACAACACAAAACCCATCTGGAAGTTTTGATTTATCGCAGTTGATGGCTGCTATGAATCAAATGATGGGACAACAGTTGGAGGGAATAAAACAATCGAACGAGGGAATGAAACAACAGATGTTACAAGTGGAGCAACAAGGAGCGGACATTAAACATCAAATGAAACAGCAGATGTTACAAGTGGAGCAACAAGGGGCCGACATTAAACAATCGAACCGGGAAATTAAACAGAAGATTGTACAAATGGAGCAACAAGGAAAAAAAAATGGACGAGAAGTTTCTGGAGTTATCTTCTACACTACACGGTAAAGTGGAGGGGCGCGCGTTGCCTTGGAATGCTGAGTATTATTTTAAACGTGATACAGTGAAGGTTAAATAGAAAGATTATTAAAGTGATTATTAAAGCGATTATTAAAGTGATAATTAAAAAGTGTGTTATAATTGTAATAATTAATTGTGAATTTTGTGTTGTATAATAAATTGTGTTGTGTAAATAAAATTGTGTGAGTTAAAACTGAAGCAGTTGTATTTATTCATAATCTAGTGATTCGAACCTTGAGTGACCAGGCAAAATCGTAACAATATTTTATTTGCCTATCTACTCGTATACTGATTGGTCGAAATTAAATACATTCATTACCTAATTTTTCTTAAGTGTACTACAAGGATGATATATGATTTAAATTCGTAATATTAAAATGCCTAACAATTTTATAAATGATTGTATTTTTGAGAAAATTAATAAAATCAGCTTACACCAGAAAGGTCTTTGGGAAAATGTACTATGAATTTGGATTTGCCTCCAAAAAATTTGTCAAGCATACAGATTTTTGTCAATTTCCATATTATCTGAAGCGGGTCCCATTTGAAACGCGATATTTTAAAACACGAATTAACAAAACGCGATATTTCAAAACGCGATAATTCAAAACGCGATACGGTACAAAACGCGATATGGTACAAAACGCAATATTTCAAAACGCGATAGAGTACAAAACGCGATATGGTACAAAACGGAATATTTCAAAACGTGATATTTCAAAATCCGATACGGTACAAAACGCGATATGGTACAAAACGCGATATTTCAAAACGTGATATTTCAAAATCCGATACGGTACAAAACGCGATATGGTACAAAACGCGATATTTCAAAACACGATATCACAAACGTAATATATACAGACGAATTATTGCGAAAGAAAGTTTGGTCGAATACTGTGGCTCCACTTTTCATATTACATTATTTTTTGTAATCTAATCGAGGAACCCCATAACCCTGCCATCTATATATACATAGCAGAAACAGCCTAAAAAAACGTTCGTATTTTTTTCGCACCTAAACTACATACACATCACATAGTAATAAAACTTTATGAATGAAGGAAACAATAACAAAACAACACGATGATCATAGTGTCGGCTTATTAAAAACGAGCTCTCTTATTCTCGGTTTAGTTGTTTTGTGTGTATGTAGTATAGATAATGAATATTTATAAAAAATAAAATATGCATGTATATCACAACACACGGGTAGTGTAGTGAAGCACGTGGAGCTTGGCCATGTGCGCTATACATGTACAGAGAAAAATAGATTTTAAATAAATTTCGTAAAATAGATACATAATTCTTTTTTCTATAATGTTGCTGCATGTAGTTTTTTGTTTCTATATATAGTTGTGTTGTATGTGGATATGTAGTTTAAATTTTTTATGAACTACTCAGACATATTTTATGGCTTCCTGAATTGAAAAAGGCCGAAATTAAAAAGGTAGACTTAAAAAATATATTTTTATATGCAAAAATGGGACCTTTTTTAAGTCATATTTATAACAAATTTTCTGACTTAACAAAGGTGTTTTACAAAAACCAATTTAATTTAAAAATGACACAGGGAAGGCATATTTTAAGTAATTTTAAAAATACATTTTATAATTCATTTTCAAAATGACTGAAAATAGCCATATTTTATTTTACATTATAAACATAAAATTTACATTTGTTTTTGATAGACATAGAAATGCATGCGTTATAAGTGGACTTTTATGCCATTTATAAATACACATTTTATGCTTTTTATAAATACACTTCTTAAATCATTTTCAAAATGGCTTATGATATGCATTAATAAAGTACGTTTTTTTTTATTTCATTTTCATTACAGATTTTAAGTCAATTTTAAAATGAAATAAAACGCTGGTTTTAAGTCCGGAAAAATACAATTTTTAAGTCAGCCTTTTTTTAATTCGGGGAGTCATATTTTATATAGTTTTCACTTTTCGTCCTTCGTTTGTTTCCCATTTGATATTTTTGCGAACCATAATTTGCAGGAATATAATGTATTAAAATGTTAACTCGCACAATAACGATTATAAAGTATACATTATATTATTTATCATAGATCATCGTTTTTTATTTTTAATACACTTTTCATTGAGAATTCTTCTTTTTCCACGTAGGTACCTATATTTATTGTATGTTGATAATCAATAGAGTTAAATATGTGTGAAGACAAATGCGCTTCTATTATGTTTGTAAAAACGTGTAAAAATGAGCAATACATCATAATGCCGAGATGCTTTAGTCGGTCTCGGTAATTATATTAATATTTACATATAAATGATAATCAAAAAATGTGTGTCAAACACATAGCGATCCTACGGCACGACACGATTCAATTCTGATCTACTGCAAGGAAGGATAAAGGTTTAGTATAGGTTTAATCGAGATTAATGATGATATTGGTCTTCAATAATTGCTTCATTAAATCAGTACCTAAGAAAAAAAATATATATTTTGGATGTATCTAGAGATTTCCTGAAATTGAATACTAAAATTAATACTTTTCTTATTAATCATAAAGAGCAACAACATATTCATATTTGAGGCTTGTAATTGACTCCAGCTTTAAATGGAATTTACATAAAGATAAATTAAAGAAATGCATTATAATATATATATTTGCGATAAAAATAACGCGAAACAATTTACCCAAACCAATCCTCAGTATGATCTACATATCATCCATATATTCACATATAGTGTATTTAAACCCAATATGGAGTGGGGCACCAGAATATTTGCTAAACTGCATCTTTAACCACTTGAGTGGTTTGCCCGAGCGTGACTCGGACGCGTAGTTCGATTGTGTTTTTATTTGCCCGAGTCTTGCTCGCGCAAAGCTTGTATTGAAACAATAATTGAAAAATAAAAATTTTATATTATTTTCTAAAGAAATGTAAAAAAAAACCTAACAATTTATGGACACACTTTCTCACAAAAAGCCGTCACTTAAGTGGTTAAGTTCTCATGATTTGTTTATAATAATTAAATAAAAAAGTATTTCTGTAAAATATTAAATATCTGCGTATTGTTCGATGAACTCTGCAGTGAAACAATAAAAAAAACTGTTAGCCTATTTTGAAATAAAACAAAATTATGGCTATTCATCGAAGAATATAAGTAAAAATTAGTAACATATACTAATTTTTAGTTATACCAGTTCTTCTATACTTAAGGTTTTATCTAAAATAATTGGTGGAATACAAAACAATCAGTTACTTTTCATCATAGAAAAATACGTATGGATAATATTTGTTTCTTGTTTTAAACTGGTTTTCGGCTAATTGTTTGATTGGTATTTGCCTTTTTATGCGAAGCTGTTTGCAAAATTGCCAATAGATATTTGCAAATGGTAGTAAGCATAAGTTATTTGACAACATAGTAGGGATTTAGCCGCTTTATTTCTAAGGTACACAATCAATTAAAAATCGGATTAATGAGCAAATGATTAGTTCATTGGAACCAATCCAGATCCCAGGGCATCTGAAAAAGGTATATTGCTACTGGATGAGGAATACTAGCATGCCCGGAGGATGAATTTATTTCCTTCCATTTACTGACCAAAACAACGATTGTTTGACTTTGTTGGGATACATTGTAAAATTGTTTCTCTCTGCCATGCCAACCAAACATTGAAGTTATTCTAAGTCCGAAGGATTTTACACATTCACTTGAAAGCTAAATTTTTGTTTTATATTAATGCTGTGTGCAATCAACTACATTGACTTAACTAAATTCAAACTAGAAGTCCCTGAAATTTAAAGACAGATATCACTAAAATAAAATATTTATTCTGTGTAGTTTATTTGTTAATGTACACGTACAGAAATTTTAAAATCATCCGGAGTACACCATAATAAAAGTATGACAATTCTAATCTAATAATCAAAAAGTAATCAAAAAGGAACCACCTAAACTTAATTGCATCAGTCGCGTGCTGAACAATAGCAGAAGCTTCAATATTTGTTTAGTCAGGGCAAATGGCATAAGTTGTTCATTCTAACAACTTTTGAATTCATTAACCACCCACCAAGAATTTTTTCCACATATTAATGTAGTTTCAATTTTCTGAATAATAAATCTTTTTTTGCAGTATTCTACAACCAATGAAAAGATATACACCTAAATTAACGCCTACTTTCGCAATTTATTGTATCGCAGATGAGGAGTAATTAGAATAGAAACGCCAGCTAAGGGGCCAATGTTCCAGATTTTCTAATGCCATTCTTGTGTTATTCACTTTCACTTGGTAACAAACGAAAAATGTTTTTGTCCGGGTTGAATTAGTTAATACCAATCTTTACGATCATTGAGTTATATAGATTTTAATTTAGTTATTATTTAATAAAATATTAATCATTCGATTATGTTGTTATTCGAAATAGTAGATAAATAGTTGAGGATGATGATTTATTAATTTATATAGTTATAATAAATGTTGAAAACAATTATGTCGCTAGCAAAAGCTTGCTGTTTTACATTCTATTTCATTGTCCTAACAACTCAGTTACTATTGACTATTTAGAAGTCTGAAACTGGGTCCATTTCAGGGTATGATAAAAACGATGATCTATGGATAAATAATATATCGAAAACTTTAAATTCGTTTTAAGGAAAATTGTGCGAGTTAACATTTTAATACATTTATATTGGTGTAGGAGAAAATTTTCGTGGTTTTTTCGGGGTAGATCGCTTTACATTCATATGTCCCAGTAAACATTAAACGTATCAGGCAACCTTGTATGCGTTTGAAAGGTGACATTTTAACTTGCACTTTGACATACAAAACATTAAAATCGGTGAAATGAATAAAAAGTTACATTTTAAACATATAGATAAATAATGAAAAAATTCGTTTACTTTTACAATTTTATTACGACAAAATTAAAAACGCGGCTCAGGCTTGCGAACAAATTGTGCATGGAGAAGGTGCTTTATCAAAATGAGCAGCAAAGAAATCTCGCTTTCAACCTGGAAATATGGATGTGAAAGATGCCCCTCGCTCTAGTCGACCAACCAGTGGTAAATTCGATGAAATCATGCAGAAAATTGAAGAAGACCAGCATATAAGCAGCCATGCCATTGGTAAAGAACACAATATTGATCACAAAACAGGTTTAAACCATTTGAAAATGGCTGGATACAAAAATAGCTTGACGTTTGGGTACCTCATGAATTAACAGTTAAACATTTAATGAACCGGATTTCTATCTGCGAAACGCGAAAAGGAATCATGCATTATGAGATGCTGCCACCTGTTGATGACATATCAGATATATCTGAAATTTTTTTTAATTTGGATGTACCTTTGCAAGAAGCTTCAATGCGGTATATTGTGGGCTACGTAGCGTTCAAAATTTTGAGTAAAATTAAATGTTCCCGTTGTGAAAACATGTTTATCAAAACTGATGAAATTTTAGAGGCTCCGACAGAATATTTGATTAGCAATAAAAATTATGACGATGAAAACAAGAAGAATCTTAAAGCTCCAACTGATTATTATTTCAAAATTTGCAAAGAACAAATATATTTATTTTCCCGGATGTTTTCAGAACGTGCAAATATGAAAGATTTGAAAAAGAATATTGTCCAACTTTGTATTGTTAACACCAGCAGGTGTTACAAAGATTTGTATGTCGAACAAAATCCATGCCATGAGCATAACAAGGCAGCCTTAAACTTCATGATTTTAGTTTTAATCAGAAAACACTGTTCCTGGTTAGCTGAAAAACACATACAATAAAATTAAAAACCGTACGAAATCCTAATTGGCGAATACTATTGCAAAACAAATAATTATATAATGAAATGTACCGCACATGGGTTGTTATTTTATTTTTAAATTTTATTAAAATTTATTTTAATTTTAATAAAACTTTATTATTGAAATTTTTATTTTATTTGTTTTATTGTTATTGAATTTGATTAAATAAATTAATTATAATTTAACTAGTAAAATTGCTGGTTTCTTTATCTTTATCTAGTGGTATACCAAGTGAAATTTATTGTATATGGACGATTTATTGTATACGGAAACGTCCCCATACATATGTTTGATGTACATTTTCTTCTAGGGATTAAAAATTCAAATTTAATGTCAAATAACCTCACTCTCTTGAATAACCTCATCGCAATTCTTTTTCAATACCCTACCTGTTTAACCCTTTGCCTGACCACCATTAATATTAAAACTTACTAGTCGGACGTTCTGTGCATATCGTTCATAATTTTTATCGTTATCAATTAGCATCAAATCAAAATATGTAGTTGAAATGTATGTATTAAGACTAAATACAAAATATACCAAAGCATATGTTGTTATTATTTCTGTACAAAATTTATAACTGTTTTTACAGTTAGTAAATATAGGTACATTAATTATTTTTATCAGTTAGTTAGGTTCTCGCAGTCTCAAACAAAATTTTGTAATAAAAAATAAGGCAAAGTGTATCATCATCACATATGATGCGCAGGACAGTCAAAGGGTTAACTCATCGTATAGTTAATTGATTATAATAATGGTTGCACAACAAATTCGATATTAAACAAAAAATTATTTAACATAACAATTAAAACTAATTTCAAGTAAAACAACGTGCATACCATGTGTCATTTTTTGTGTGTATGTGTGTCGAACTAACTGCCGATATTATTTTGTTCGATTCATGGTTTTTATTTTTCGTATACATATAGCTAATACTAATAGTAATTTTTTTATCAATAAATTTTCTTATTGATCCATGGTAGGTATGAAAATAAACAATATGAATATAATTTAAAACAACCAATGAATGGAATAACGAAAATAAAAACAAATAAAAAATAATAATTTACAGTTTTCACTTATAAAATTGTTTTTCAGTTTTTTGTGTATCTGCATACGTAAAAATTGTGATGTTTTCGACTATGTTGATGGTAGTGCCATCTACTAGTAAGTAGATGTCAAATGAATATCAAAATAGCTAATGGGGTTCCTCGATGTAGTTTAAATTTTTCTCACCACACAATTGGCGCAATTATCAGTCAATTTGATAAAACCATATCTTTATTCGCCAATAATTCATCTGGATATATTGAGTTTGTGACGATATGGTGCAAAACGCGATATGGTACAAAACGGGAGTTTAGGATCGGGTTATATCAGGCGGGGATGAAGGAGAAATTTAATTTCAGTTTATAGCAATTTAAAAATCGATAGGAGCGAGAGTATATAGGATCGGTATCAATCGGGTCGCTGCGCTCCCGTCGCTTCGCAATGCACATTCTATACCATAACGCGTTTTGAAATATCGCGTTTTGAAATATTGCATTTTGTACCATATCGCGTTTTGTACTATATGGCGTTTTGAAATATCGCGTTTTGAAATATTGCATTTTGTACCATATCGGGTTTTGTACTATATCGCGTTTTGAAATATCGCGCTTTGTACCATATCTCGTTTTGTCATATCTCGTTTCGAAATATCGCGTTTCGAAATATCGCGTTTTGAAATATCGCGTTTTGAAATATCGCGCTTTGTACCATATCTCGTTTTGTCATATCTCGTTTCGAAATATCGCGTTTTGAAATATCGCGTTTCGAGCGGATCCGTATCTGATGCATGGTGTATTTGATTTGTTTTGACTAACTTTTGCACACATTTTAAGATGTTGGAAATAAAAGCTAATTATTGATTTTAACCAAATTTGCAAAAACATTAATACATATTTCGATGTCGGTTGTGGTATATAGAATTATGAGTATACACAATATCCTTGCAATTCCATTTTTAAACTGCTCACCCTAAGTAAAAACCTTTCTAAGGTTCTAAAATGACTATAAATAAATATTTCGTTGTTCGTTATGTCAATCGATTTACAAGCTCACATTAAAAGTATACTGCATTTTTTTCAGATACCAACCACCCCTTATCATGAAAACTACCCCAAATTTCTCTACAATAAATGACCACTTCTTTTAAAATTTCAAAAATAAACATTTTAATATCGGATAATGGGTATCACTTTATAATCCTCATCAGAAGTGCAATTCGATTTTTAAATTGTAACTTTAAATTATGGAAAGAAATTTATTTAGCCACCCACTTTATTTATTAGGTGTCTGACTTGATTTCTACAAATTTTATCTTTGAACTTAAAATTATATTTAAAATAGAAATATTTTCACGGTATTTTGTGGTTTTTACAGGATCGCACGCAAGTTTCAGAACAACGAACGACAAATCTACGCGAGATTTACATTAGGAAAATAAACGTTAATACGAAGTTTGCGAGTTACAGTGAAATTTGTTGATAGCCCATCAAAAGTCACTCCAATTGTTACATCCCCAATAACATGTAATAAACGCAAACAAAACTCAATCATATTTTTCTTGTGTACAGAGATTAAGCTACTAATAGGGAAATATCCAAAAAGGATTTTCCAACGAGCAGTACAGCTGACAAACATTAAAACAATTATTTGGGTAGGTAAAGTATTATCATTTGGGTCGCTACCTTCTAACTCGACGTATCCAGATATTTTATTGGTGTGAAAATCGTACTCGCATTTTGGATGAATGTACATCTCATCCAAGCATACATTTCCAATAACGACCTCATCTGTTTCTTTTTTGATCGGACCAGCAACTTTAGAGTATGAAAAGATTCTGAAGTAAAACCCGGACGCCCATTTACTACTTTATACCAGTTAGCAAGTGTGCGAGAGTGAGGCAAGCAGTTTTTAATTTGGTTTCGAACTTTCTATCGATTTCTAGTTTTATCTCTTATTTAAAAATTTGAATTTGGGTCAGAATGGTTTAAAAATTTATCATTCGTCCAAGAACTAATTAAATTTTTTTCTTCAAGTTCGTCTATCAGGTGGCCCAAATTAATAATTTTTCTTCTTTGTCTCATATTTGTTTGTCGTAGGTTCCTATTTTTTCAAGTTTGTTGTATTTAGTCCTTAAAAATAGTAGCTTTTGTTTTTGTAATTCATTTCTTGAATTCGTAGAAAGATCAGCACCTGATGATGTCGTTGCTCGCTTTAACGTTATTTTATTAAATTGTTTGTATGTATAAGAAGGTTTTATACTTTTATTACCAACAGAAGAAGAACTAGTACCACTACGATTGGTAGTATTAAAACCACCTTGTAATGGTTTGCGAAGGACTTTTGTTTAAATCGGATATATTATCGTCATTCAAATTTTCCATCTCTTTACGATTATAAAATCTATATTATTTCCGGATAACATCAGTTCAGGTACTTCGTCAATTGGTGGTAAATAATCCTGATTTTCTACATCAGAAATGAAGGGTGTATAGTCATGGCTTTTATTATTTTTAATTAAATACAACGACTTGATTGCCACATCACTTAATAAGTTCAACGCATAGATTGAATGTTCCTCAACATGAGAAGAAACTTCAAAATTAGCCCCAATAATATGGTCAGCATCATTTATAGAAGTTGGATAAACGTCTGGGGAAACAAATTTAGAATTAGAGTATTCGGAGCATCCAACCATGTTTTCTTCAGTATGATATGGAATTACGGTTTGATTAATATTGGGGTATGTATTTTCAAGATCATTTTCAACGACGTCAAATCCACACGTTGATTCGTCAATGAACAAGGTGATAATGGCCGATTTTCTTAAAAATCTCATCTGATTCAGGTTTGTCTGTGGCATGAAATAATGCTTTTTAAAAGGTACCGAACAATATCTTCTAAGTCCGTAGTACATATTTGTTTGTCACCCTCGTTAGCATACTAAGTAGTGTGCTTGCTCTGTGACTCGGGGTCCCGTATTCGATTCCTGGTGGTGACCAGCAAAAAGTTGCGACTGAGTGTTTTTAACGTGTTATATGTTATTTATATATGTTCGCGTCCATTTTCAGATTTTCACATTTTCAAGCCATATAGTTACGGCTTTGTCCTTAATATTTTATTTTTTAAAATTAGTTTAAATTTTCAGAAGTTTAGGAGAATTTAAATTATCAAATAGGTGAATCCAATTATTACGCATTATTTTATTTAGGTATTAGGTTTTTCTGATTTATGCCTGTTGCTGTTGTAGATTGCAAGTTAGCTTTCACATCTTCAAACTTCCGAGGCTGTCACTAAGATCGAAATCACTACTTCTAAAAGGTATATACCTATAATTATGCGGTTCATAAGACACAAGGTCGGCACCAAGAAAACTACAAATTGATCCCTGGGCTTCAGAAGCATTTTTTCCTTGTTGGAATTCGTATATAATGCAATGCCGAATCTGTTGTTTATCAGTTGCAAACGTAAACTTTGCTATTCTGAGAGGTTATGTAACTCACGTAGACTTGTCGTTCGTTGTTCTAAAACCTTGCGTCCGATCCTGTAAAAACCACAAAATACCGTGAAAATATTTCTATTTCTATTTTAAATGACCACTTATTGTAGAGAAATTTGGGGTAGTTTTCATGATAAGGGGTGGTTGATATCTGAAAAAAATGCAGTATACTTTTAATATGAGCTTGTAAATCGATTGACAATAACGAACAACGAAATATTTATTTATAGTCATTTTAGAACCTTAGAAAGGTTTTTACTTAGGGTGAGCAGTTTAAAAATGGAATTGCAAGGATATTGTGTATATGTACTCATAATTCTATATACCACAACCGACATCGAAATATGTATTAATGTTTTTGCAAATTTGGTTAAAATCAATAATTAGCTTTTATTTCCAACATCTTAAAATGTGTGCAAAAGTTAGTCAAAACAAATCAAATACACCATGCATCAGATACAGATCCGCTCGAAACGCGATATTTCATAACGCGATATTTCGAAACGAGATATGACAAAACGAGATATGGTACAAAGCGCGATATTTCAAAACGCGATATAGTACAAAACGCGATATGGTACAAAATGCAATATGTATTTCAAAACGCGATATTTCAAAACGCCATATAGTACAAAACGCGACATGGTACAAAATGCAATATTTCAAAACGCGATATTTCAAAACGCGTTATGGTATAGAATGTGCATTGCGAAGCGACGGGAGCGCAGCGACCCGATTGATACCGATCCTATATACTCTCGCTCCTATCGATTTTTAAATTGCTATAAACTGAAATTAAATTTCTCCTTCACCCGCCTGATATAACCCGATCCTAAACTCCCGTTTTGTACCATATCGCGTTTTGCACCATATCGTGTTTTGAAATATCGCGTTTTGTACCATATTTCGTTTTGTACCGTATCGGATTTTGAAATATCACGTTTTGAAATATCGCGTTTTGTACCATATCGCACTTTGTACCGTATCGGATTTTGAAATATCACGTTTTGAAATATCGCGTTTTGTACCATATCGCGTTTTGTACTCTATCGCGTTTTGAAATATCGCGTTTTGTACCATATCGCGTTTTGTACCGTATCGCGTTTTGAATTATCGCGTTTTGAAATATCGCGCTTTGTACCATATCTCGTTTTGTACTCTATCGCGTTTTGAAATATCGCGTTTTGTACCATATCGCGTTTTGTACCGTATCGCGTTTTGATAATTCGTGTTTTAAAATATCGCGTTTCAAATGGGACCCGCTTCAGATAATATGGAAATTGACAAAAATCTGTATGCTTGACAAATTTTTTGGAGGCAAATCCAAATTCATAGTACATTTTCCCAAAGACCTTTCTGGCGTAAGCTGATTTTATTAATTTTCTCAAAAATAAAATCATTAAAAAAAAATATTGAGCGAGAAATATGTATATTGAGCACACATAGATCAAAATAAGGTTTGACTTTTAGCTAGCATTTCAACTAACAGCCGCTAGAAATATTTTTCCATTTGTAACGACATCGAGAATTTGATTTAAACATGCATTTCCCATTGGTTTTGGAGTCTAATAGAGGTCTATTGTCTGTGATATCAGTTTATATATAATTAGACGAAAATTATTTGAGGGACAATATAACACTTGAAAGTCGGGATGATATCCTTTACAGGATCTTTCTGTACCGCTGGAGCGAAACGCTTAACCATTTAATTTTATAACATTATGAAATTTCCCTTTGGCCTTGTTGGTTATGTGTTGAGCTGTGGGATTTCTCTTTGTTGTTTACTTTCAGGTTCGCTGTTCTCCCCATCAAATATTACTCCTCCATGTTGTAATTATTGCCTGCTGACGAAAAACCTAATTTGAACAAATCTGATTTTCCTGGTAAGAGTAAAGGACTGGTTGCTGTTGTTACCTGATCACTTAAATAATGAAGTCTTTCTTACCCAGTGAGCCTAAATGGCTCTGGACCATTACTTCGGATACTTACACATATACATGAAGGTATTTTCAATTCCAATGGTAATTCAATTGCTAATATTAGCATACAATATTTCAGAATTGATTTGTTTTTGAAATTAATGTTTACATAAATTTATCTACACCAGTGATCCACTTCACACTAGTGTATTTAACATTGTAAAACGGAAGGTTCAATATAACGGCCTGGAATGAATCACAAAATAAAGCAACTCCTCGAAGCTCTCAATCATATTGAAAGGAGCCTACACCCTATAGTTGCATGTTATGCGATGTCGAAACTGGAAGTAACATGAAACGATAGGAATGGAGATTGTCCAGGTGGAAAAATTATCCTTGGATTGTAACAAACCTTGGAAAAAACGTAAGCAAATGACCATTGCGATCTCCAATCTGTGTTCAATTGACAAGGATTATTTGACATTATTTATAGATTCTTCTGGAAATTTTAAACTAACATCCGAACAATCGCAGCCATAAAGAGGACTGTCATTGTAATAGAGGTGGCTCGAGCAGAGCCGACAATATACTGCAATTCGTGTTTATCCAGCACGATACATTGGGTGGTATTGTAGATTCTAGTTTATTATATTTATAAGATTACACATCAGATGAGTGCTGCTACGTATGCTTATTGTACACATAACTATCTGGGATCCGAGTAAATTTCAAACCAAGCAACCAAAGCCTTTTAAACTGTTTATCGGGATAGAGATGAAACCTACAAATCATTTATTATTGACACATATTTAAAAATAGATATCAGTTGCATTAAAAATCCAGATCATAAAGAGGTTTACTCAAATATTTAAAGTATCAAAGCTATAAGTGTAAATATCTCACATTCTGTGGTTTCCATTGCTTCATCCGCATTATCATTCTGTAGATTTTGATTGATTGGTGGCTGTTGTTGCTCTCCAATTGGTTGACGATCATTAGGACTATCTGTGTCCATAATCTTTGTTTATGGTTAACAACACAGTTTTATGCAAAAATTGTAATACCTAAACGTAAAAAAGTAAAATGAGAATTAAAAAAGTACCCCAAAGTGCCGAAAAAGTAGTCATTACACAAATATGCCGAATAAACTAAAATGTTCATATAATTGAAATTCTCATTTAGCTCACACAGTTTACATTTGACTTAAATTTATTTTAAATTGCAATGATTACTTTTGAATATAAAATCAAAGTTTATTGTGTATAATTAAACTAGAGAAAGTGCACGCACTCCGAAAACATACAACTGTACGGTGTACGCCATTTTAAAATTTATTCCACAAGAAAAAAAATGAGAACTGTTCTCGAGAGTGGAAGGGGGGACAGATGAAAGGAAACATTTTTTGTTTGGTACAAATGTTTTCCAATTTGCGGCTAATACGATTTATTTGTATACTTTATAACATTATTTAGATTAAATTATTACACTAGTTTAATTAGATGCTAATTATTACCTTGTTTAAAATTTGGTTTCGTATAAAATTTATATTTTTTTAATACTCTTGTTAAAAATTTTCACTAGTTTTATAGGTTACTTGAAACACAATGACAATAAATATTTTATAGGATGTATTATGGGCAATATTTTGACAGTTCTTCTCTTCTGTAATTAAAACACAAACGTACTATAAATCAAATACACTACACATTTAACACGATAAAATTAATGCAACATATACGATTTTAAACATAAAAATATAATCAATACAAAACTGTTTTCTATATATGTACATATAATTTTTACTTTTAAATAAAATTAAATATATTTTACGTGTACATACATATTAAACTCAAAGACGGACTACACTACAGCGAATAGCGATATCTAAAAAAAAAACACAAATTTTCAATTCCAGCAAGAGAATTTTTCCATATTCTCTCAATTTAAATACTCAAAATTCCCTAGAAGCATTTTTATGGTTAGCGAAGAAAAGTTGGTAGGGTGACATTTCAATTAGTTCGGTAGTTTGCTGGCAGAGGATGTCGTATGCTTATTGCCAAAGAAGTTTAAAGTACAGAATGAGTGTAAGCAACTGTCAAGTGTCACAAATTCGGAGGGTAAAAGAGAAAGCGAATAAATCAACCGGATTACAAAAACAAAAAAATCTATAAGAACCCCAACAACCAAAATTGTTTTCTTAATTTTTTCTGATTTATAACTAAAATTAAGGATAAATTTACTACAAATCACTAGCTTCTTAACACAATATACATTTTAAATCGTGGTTATTAGGTTTTTTTTTAATATAATTAAAAAACTTTTACTGGACTAAGCCTATAATATATTTATATTTAATGTGTTATCATCATTTACATTAACAAATCTGCGACGTTTCGGATATTATTTATATCCATTTTCAGGACGAAGAAAAAACAAATTAACTAAAAATTCATAGAACAATATAATAAAGAAATTATGTCCAATTCAGTTGCGAGTATTTTTGGTTAAAAGTTTGGTTGTACCTTTGTTTATGTATTGTGATGTGATTTATAGTGGATGTGACAGTTTCTCTCGGCGTCTACTTGACATTACATTTAATAATTGTATTCGATACGTTCATGGCCTCAGAAAATTTGATCATATTTCTAGTTTAAAAACTTCTATTTTGGGATGTACTTTGTTCGAGTATTATCATTATAGTATTATAATTATTAAAAATTTAATTTTTCCAGGTCTCTGCGCACTAGAAACATCAATTTGCCCCTTAACAAAAGTTATATGTTTAATAATTCGGTTTTGATGAATGCGTTTATTGTTTGGAATAGTTTACCCTATGAACTTAAAAATATTAGTTCTCTTAAAATTTTTAAAAAACTTGTATATTTAACTGTACAGAAAAATGGTTAATGTAATTATAATTTGTAATAATATTTTTTTTTACCCCTTTGTAAATAATTTTGTATATTGATGAGATTGTTAATTTTTTTTCTTTCTTATAATTATTATTTTTTGCTTTTGTGATTTTTCTTTTTCATAGTATAAAAGCTTCGGCTTATGCTTGTAAATAGATATGTAATAAATAAATAAATAAATAAAATAAATAAATATAATTAAAGTTATATAAACAAAAAAAAAAAATTAAAACTTACCAAAATAGAACAAATAATATATATATTGTGTATATGCACTCGTATATTATAAATTTAAAAATCTTAATATAAAAAAATTTGAATAAAACATTAAAATAAATGTATACGTAAAAGCAAAAGCAAAACTGATTTCTAGGCTAAAAAACGCAAAGAATTTAAATTAAATATATAGAATGAATGACAGCAGCTGTCAAACGAGTCAAATTCGGAGGGTAAAAGAGAAAGCATCTAAATCAATGGGATTACAAAAACAAGAAACCAATATAGGAACCCCACGCCAACAACCAAAATTGTTTTCTTAATTTTTTCTGATTTATAACATAAAGTAAGGATAAATTTATCACAAATCACTAGTTTCTTAACACAATTTACATTTTACTTTATACAAACACTTATAGATGGTAAAATATTCTTTTTCGAATTTTTCGATGCGCATTTAGCAACATTTCACAACACACTTCATTTTACTTCAAATTGTTTGTAATTTTTTTATCAAAAGATGCACTACCACGCACTACACATAAACCATACAGTATTTTATATTTTTTTTATTATTTTAGTGAATTTTAATTAATAATATTATAACCACAAAATTAAGTCGTCAACATACGTTGTCACTGCGCACATAAATAAACAGATGATTTTGGGTTCTTATAGCGAGATATGAGTAACCCATATGCATTTTTTATATAACCATCCTGTTCCCACGTGACTCAAAAGAGATAGCAAATATTAAATTGATTTTTATATGGGAAAAAAATAGTTGCCGCTCTGGTTAATGTAACTCTATTAAAAAACGTAGAAAACTTTTTTTTTTAAAAATTGGTAGTACATATTCTAATATAATTCCGAATACAAATATAAACCACAACAACATATTACAAGAATGACATAAAAATTAAAAAAACAAAAAAGCAATTAGAAAATTAACGAGTTGTAAGTATCTTGAAGATACATACATTTAGATTGTTTGATTAGAATTGTTCCCGAATTTCTCTTACAATTCTAACAAAAGTTCAATTTAATTATGCTATGAAATTTGTTCTTAATAATTGTGAATTCTCATTCAATAATAAAATATATAAACAACTTCTTGGATCACCGATGGGTTCACCCATTAGTCCCGCGGTTGCAAATTTAGTTATGGAGTTTATTGAATCAAGTGTTCTGTCTTCTCTTGATTTTAAGCCTATTTAATTTTTTCGATATGTTGACGATATTATAACAGCGATACCTAATGATAAAATTGATTATTTTTTTAGTGTTTTCAACTCATTTAATAACAACATTAAATTTACTATTGAATTGGAATCTAACAATAAATTACCCTTTCTGGATTTGTTGTTAATTCATAATATTGATGGTTCAATTTCGACTGATTGGTTTCACAAAACTACTTGGTCTGGGAGATCTCTTAATTTCCCATCTTCCAAATTCTTATAAACGTAACACAGTGAAATTATTATGTGACACGATTATTCTTTTGTCAGACCCCATTTTTCTTAAAGACAACTTTCAGCTACTAAAAAATACCCTTTTGGAGAATGGTTATCCAAATTCATTTATTAGACCAATTATAAATTCAACCTTATATAAAAATTTAAATATTGATAATCAATCTGCCGAAAATGTTCCACAACCAGAAGCGGTTAATGTTAATTATATTGGAATTCCATATGTAAAAGATTTGCATGAGCAAATTAGTTGTTGTCTGAAAAAATTTAATTTAAAAGTTGTGGGAAAAGCTAATAATTTCTTAGGTAAAACTGTTTTCTCATCTTTGAAAGATCCCACACCGTTAAATAATAAGAAAGAAGTTGTATATAAAGTTACTTGTACTTGTAACACTTGTACTCTCTTACAAATTACTAACTCTACAAACTAAAGAATTTAAATTATTTATATAGAATGCATGAGAGTAGCTGTCAAACGAGTCAAATTCGGAGGGTAAAAGAGAAAGCATCTAAATCAATGGGATTACAAAAACAAGAAACCAATATAGACACCCCACGCCAACAACCAAAATTGTTTTCTTAATATTTTCTGATTTTTAACATAAAGTAAGGATAAATTTATCACAAATCACTTGTTTCTTAGCACAATTTACATTTTACTTTATACAAACACTTATAGATGGTAAAATATTCTTTTTCGAATTTTTCGATGCGCATTTAGCAACATTTCACAAGACACTTCATTTTATTTAAAATTGTTTATAATTTTAATTATCAAATGATGCAATACCACGCACTCTACATAAACTACTAATTATTTTATAATTTTATTATTATTTTAATGAATTTTAATTAATAATTTTAAAACCACAAAATTAAGTCGTCAACATATGTTGTCACTGCGCACATAAATAAACAGATGATTTTGGGTTCTTATAGCGAGATATGAGTAAGCCATATGCATTTTTTATATAACCATCCTGTTCCCACGTGACTCAAAAGAGATAGCAAATATTATATGGACTTTTATATGGGAAAAAAATAGTTGCTGCTCTTCAGTATTTTCCTCTAAGCTACAAACGGCCATAAAAAATCGTGACAACATAGGTAAAAATTGTTAGATGGCATATACATATAAGCAATTTTCAAAATTTTTTACGTTTATTGAACGAACTTTTTTTTTTACCGAAGGTTTAACGAAACAAAATGTCCAACATTTTCAATTAAAAATGACAGCCCATCAAACAACATGGCGAATATTTTTTCATTATTTTGTCGATATATAATTTTAATTTAAAATATTTCTTAAAAAAACATAATTCTAATAATGTTTTACTATTAAAGTAAATCAAACGGTAACCAAATATTATTATATACCTTTTTTGCCCAACAACTTAATACGGACATAAATTTTAGGTTTTGGAACATTTGATAAGAGCGTTGAGTAAGCGACTTCTTCATCGGCGAAGCCCCAAAATAGCTTAAACATTCGCATTGAACAAACATATAATTACTAAATATGTGAAAAATAATGTAAAATATGTGAAATGTGTTAAAGGTTATCAATTCATCACTGAGATGACAAACACCAAAATTATCCGATTCAAAATTTACAGTGTTCTGTCACGGGAGACAATCATCATTTTCTCCTGAAACAAACAAAAATGTGTGAAAAATGATGTAAAATATGTGAAATATGTTAAAGGCGATCAATGCATCACACATGGCAAACACCAAAATTATAAAAAAAAGATGAATTTTTAACCAGTTCACTCGATTCGACTATACGGATATGGGATACGTAGCCACAAAAGTTACAAGGAAATGTAATTAAGACTCGAGTGGAAGGTGGGCTCATAACATCGCCTTCATCATGCACTTATAATCGGGAAGGCACAATAGTCGCGGCTGGTTGCTTAGATAGATCGATTCAAATGTGGGGTACGCAGAAAAATGTGTGACGAAACCATGAATTTATGGCATATGCCATTTCTCAAAAAACCATTAAGTTTTTACGGATTTATTTTCCCGCTACGATACGACCAATTGTTGGTGTTTACTAGACGATGCAATAATTGCGACAGGTGAAAGCCTCGGCAAAAATCGAGATAATGCGAATATAATATCCTACAGTACAAAAATGTATCATTGATAAATGCCATACCAGTTCCAAATTCACGTGTCATCAAATGTTCCCGGCATCCGAAATTAAACCAGATATGTATTTGTTGGGTGTGGAGATGGAGCCATCAAAGAATATTACGATGAGCAGAGTTTACGCGGGTCAAATTATGTGGTGAAATGTAATGTAATCTGCTAATAAAAGATGGATTTTGATATGTGAATGTGGGACATTGATAAAATAATTTTTTTTTTTATAAATTTTAATTTTTATTTCATTTCTGTAAAATGTATAAGTTTAGTTAGGTTTTTTCTTACACAAATTTTTTCTAGTGTCGCTATGACACAAACAAAAAATGAGCTGACATTTGGAAAACAACAACAAAAAGAAATGGCTGCCAATTTTTCGTCAAAAACAATTAGTATGCCATCTTAAGAAACTTGCCTTAATCTCCATTTTTCAAATTTTAACGAAAAGATGTTGTCATGCAGTTTTTATATGGAAAAGTGGTTGCTTTGCCATTATAGAATTAGTAGTTATATGCTAATTTAACGAAAAAAAGTATATTTTACTATAAGGCGTATTTCTTTGACACGACTGGCGACTGGAGCATGACGGATTCCACGTAGCGGAATTTGTTGAACTATGATAACTACAAATTTTGACATTTCTATGTTCTAGAATTAAAAGGGCGTACGTCTGTTTTATTTGTAATAAATTATTTATTTATAAGTATTATTAATACAACAATCCATTGTTTTTGCAAGTACATTAAAATTTGTATTAATAATAAGAGAAAAAGTTGATTAGAGCATAAGTCGACTTACGCCCTTTGAATTCTAGTGATCATCCGTGCTAGATGCAAATCGAATTTTCATCATCGATTACAATCGGTGATGTTAATAAACACAACTAAGACCCTCTGATGGAGTGCAGAATTCATCGCCGACCCACCGTCCATGTCAATGTACACGTTGACATGGAGCTTGCAATGTGCAGGTGGTATACTGTAGTGGTGTGAGTAGGTGAATAGGTGAATGGGTTAATGATGTGGCGTGAGTGCGTCGTACCACAATGGGCCACTGAACAATTCCATTTGGCTAAAGCGAAACTTGGTAAACTAATTGCTTTAGCCAATGAAATTGTTGTTGTAATTGTATCAAAGAAATACAACAATAATTGACGGTTGGAGTTCACGGATTCCATCTTGCGGATATACACACAGCTTGGAAAACGGATGAACAAATCAACAACCTTGTTCCATCAATCAATAAAAATTGGCCATACACCAACCAAACAGCTACAGTAAAACTGTGGCGTCAATCTACAAACAATTTACAGAAGAAATGCGCCAGCGGTTAAATAATCCGACACCGCTAACGCCATCATGCAGAGTTTATACCCCCCAGACAAACGATTCTTATAAAAATTTCGTA
The DNA here is from genome assembly GCA_947310385.1 of Nephrotoma appendiculata. Taxonomy (NCBI): domain Eukaryota; kingdom Metazoa; phylum Arthropoda; class Insecta; order Diptera; family Tipulidae; genus Nephrotoma; species Nephrotoma appendiculata. The sequence goes on along the minus strand of OX371226.1, from coordinate 17,244,879 downwards.
CAAAAAATCAGCACACAGATAGATCGCAGCAGCAACAGCACAGCACCCTCAACCAAATGCTAGGAATTCAGGATTTTAATATATGGGAATTGTACAGAGAAATAGCGAAAGCAGCGGGCGATGAATAAAATAATTGACAGACATGAAGAGCTTTATGTCGAGGCCTCAGACGATGACCATGAGAGGCTAGGATATTTCACAAGAGGGGATTATGAGGCATTAAAAGAACACAAATATGACAATTGTAATGACCAATGCGATAAAAGAAACGTTAGCGAAATAATATCAGGAATAAAGCTTAAACCGATTGAAATACCAACGTTTTGCGGAGGTTACATGGAGTAGTTTTTCTGAAATATCTAAACGTCTGATAGACCAAAATCAAACGCTCTCTCAGACATGCATATAATAAACTATCTGAAAAACCAGCTTCGTGGAGCAGCAGCTAAACTAATACGCTACTTGGAATCTGCCGCTGATATTATAAAATGGTCCCGAGTATCCAAACTATAGATACAACAACAAACGCTTAATTATATCAGCTTATCCAAACACGTTACTAAGCCGAGCTTGAATTAGTAAAAGCATCATTGATGAATACATCAAATCTTATCATATGGTAGAAATAAAACAACTTGATGATGCAGGTACATGCTCAGAGTAGTCTTTGAGGCTTCAACAAAAAAGTCAAATGGAATATCATTAAATGACCTGTTGCACATCAGCCCAACAATACAACAACCTCTCGTAGAGATATTGTTACGTTCGAGGAACTATAAGTATGTGTTTAAAGATGACATCGAAAAGTTGTTTATAGATAAATAAAAATTCGTTCCCCAGTTCAAATAGCTACCATTTGATGCTATGGAGAAACAACTAGCAAGAGTCAACTAGCGCAAGATGAGGGCGACAAATATCTAGCAGTAAAACAGCAGTTACTGAAGATTTTTATAATAAGACGTTAGAAAAAGTAAAGTTACAAAGATGGTTAAGCCACAACACAGGCGAATTACGCGACTTCTGCAATGCCCCAGAAGACACATATTCGTATTACTATCAAGAAAAC